>JBCJKH010031853.1:0-10904 GCA_039877255.1 Loriculus beryllinus
GGTGCTGAGGCGCTGGCACAGGGTGCCCAGAGAAGCTGTGGCTGCCCCATCCCTGGCAGTGTTCAAGGCCAGGTTGGTTCCATGATTCCTGTTCTCCCAGACATCCCAGCAGCATCTCTGTCCTGCCTGCCCCTGCAGGGGGAAGTTTCCTCTGTCTCAACCCTGTGGATTTGCCAGAGGGCTTCCCAAACCTCTGATTCCCCAATCCACCTTTGCTTGCTGTGATGCACGGGTGCTCTTTCCCCTTTGAGACGCACCAGGGTTTTTAGGAAGAGCTGGAGGAGACCCACTAAGGCCAAGTCCTTGGATCACAGAGGAAAACTGTCTCCTTGTTGTATTCTAAGGCATCCTCATTGCACCATAGCATTAGCATCCATTCACCAGTGCCCCTACTATAGTGAGACTGGAGGTGGATGGACACTGTGTTCTGCTGTGCCACCACAATATACCTGTGCTGCTCACTTCAGATCTCTATGGAGGAAGAGGGTCTTGGTCCTTCCCAGTCTACCTTATTTACCTATTAAAAGGTCTTTTCAAACACATCTTCATTATTTAGAGCGTGGGGGCCTCGGTGCCCAGTCCAGGGCAGCTGGATTGAGCTGTGATACTGGAGCCAGTGACCCACCAGTGCCTCCCATGCAGAAATCCATGGGTGGGGGACCCCCCAAACTCTGTTAACTGGCGATAATGGGTGACTGGGGAAAGCAAGAGGCACCAGGCAAGAACCAGAGTCACAGACCAGCATTTGCTTTGGAAACCTGCAGGAGGAAGCCAAAGATCATACGAGTCCTGAGGAACATGTGCAGCCTACAGCGAACACGGAGCAGCAAAGCCCTGCACCGCACTGGAAACCCTCGGCCAGGCCAAGAATCACTGCAAGGCCTCGCCTGTAAACACCTCTTTATTGCAATAGCCCTAAGTACAAGGGAAAGAATTACAGCAGGAAAAACAAGCAAGTATCATTATTGCTGACCGCAGTCTGCTGTGAGCTCCTCAGACACGCTCTGCAGCACCATCAGATGCTATTTTAAGGAGAGCACCAGTGATTTTGCTTACTGGGATGCTGTGGGATTGCTGCAGCATCAAGCAGGGCTCAGACCCTGCTTGTGCCCAGGTCCTGGTGCGGGGCTGTTCCCATGACGTGGCTGTTTGGTGTGGAGGGAGATGGTTCACCAGGTCCTGCCCGGACACAGGAGGGGTTTGCAGACGTGCTGTGGGAATGGGATGTGTAATTAGGAGCATCATTCCTGGCTTGCATGGCCGCAGGGGAAATTACAGTTGTGTTTGTGTTTCGCTTTGCAATGAGAGGGCTTGTCCTAAAGCAGGAGGAACACTGATCAGCCTTTGAAAGAATAACAACCAAGGGTGCTTGGGAGCATCAGTGGCAAATGGACACCTTCTGCAGTCAGAGAAACCCCCTAAACAGCCCCAGATGGGGATGGGGCCCTGTAGTGTTAGGTTGTCTATGAGATTGTCTATTAAGTACTTAGTAGATGGTCCGTTAAGGTTGTCTAAATGTTCAAGGCCAGGTTGGATGGGGCTTGGAGCAAGCTGCTCTAGTGGAAGGTGTCCCTGCCCATGGCAGGGGGTTAGAACTGGGTGAGCTTTAAGGTCCTTTCCAACCCAAAGCATTCCATGATTCTATTGACTGGGGTAATACAGGCAGACTGGGAGTGAGCAATGGGCTCTAATGACCATCAGCAGCTCCATCCTGCATGGCTCCTGCTCCTCAGCGGAGCTCTCTCCTATTTAAAGATGAAAAATCGACCACAGGTTGGTCAAATGATTTGCCAGAGGCTGCACAGAAGGATGCTGTCAGCCCAAGGGCTCGTTTTCAGGTCCCACATCCTCCTGTGCCCCCTCTCGTTGCCTCCGCCACTGTTTCAGCCTCTCCTTGGAATCCCACTAAGGGTTTTTTTTTTCCATCAATGTGGAGAAAACCCCCTCAAGGTCCATTCCTCTGTCACGCTCCCTCCAAGGAGCTCCGATCCTGGTTAAAGTTTTCCATAGCCGAGCCCTCCCTTTCCTGAACCTCCTGAATCACTTCTTCATCCAGTTCCATCTTGACTAAATTAACTGCAAGTGAATTTGCCTTACGGGAGATTAAGTGTCCCATTGATTGAAAAATCCTGTGAAAAGTATAGCAGCGTCTCCATTCCTTCCCTAATCCCTGCGTTCCCGGATCACCAGCGAGACATACCTTCCTTTCCTGATTTCTTTCCATATAACCAAAATAACTTAAGGCTCAAAATGAGCTTTTCAACATCTCCTCAATGCACCCGGGGAGCCTGATGTGCCAGGGGAGGGTTATTCCATTAAAAAGTCAGGAATTTTCTGAATGCAGGAAGATTGAGGGGTCTCTTCGGGATGCTCAGGTTGGGGTATGGGATCATCATGTGTATGGGGCAAGGGGCTGAGCTATATCTGGGCAAAGATGCTAGTTAATACAGCCCTGGCAGGAGAAATGGCTGGGAAAAGCCAACAGCACTTAAAGGGCAATGGGTAGAAACTAGCAATTAAAAGAGCGGAGAATAATAAATGGAGATAAAAAGGGATGGAATAACTGAAGCAGAACCAGAGCCAGGCCTGTCAGTTTGATGGTGGGATGCTGGGGATGGGCACATCCTTTTGGCTTGGGGCAGGAGCCTGGAGGTACATCCATTGATTCTGAAGGGATGAACCCTGCAACAGATATTCCAGGGAAACTCTGGCTTCTCCCTCATTGATGCTTTCAAATCAGGGATGGATGTTTTTCTAGGAGACGTGCTTCAGCCAAACATGATTTATCAGGTTTGTTACCAAGATAACTGCATGAATTAGTGTCTGTGACACAGGGAATTTCACCAGATCATGTTTTGACTGAGAGAAAACCCCCAATAACTCAATTAGCTGTGAGCTGCTGTGATTTTAATTGTCTCAGACACTGAAGCATGGCAGCTGCTCAGGTTGTGTGCTGCACACGCTGCTCACGTGTAACAAATCTACTTCAACCAGTGCTAAAAAGAGATGCAAATTGAGTTGAACACATCATTTTGATGTTTGCAGCCCGGGCAGGGCACCAGCAGCAGGCCCCAGCATGGGGGCTTTGCTTGCAAAGCAAAAGCTGGGTTTCCGCTCCTCTGTCTGTGCTGAGGCTCCTCGAGTATTTCCACCAACAGCCTGGTTTTCCTTCTTTCTCTTGTTTTTCCCAGATGAAAGTTAAAAATACATCCTCAGACATGTTGCTCTGAGCAGTCTGTGCCTATTGCATTTAATCCCCTCTTCTATTTTGCTTTTGTTGTCCCCATACGGAGAGCATGAAAAGGAAGGCGAGGGCGGGCTTGTTTGGTTCTTATTTGCTTTTAAGGCTCCATTTATTAGCCAAGTCATGACGCAAGGGCCGGCCGCTGCAGAGGCTTTGCTTGTTTAGCATCAGGCTGTGGCTGATGGGGGGGATTGTCACCCTCTGGGAAGATGTGGGGTGACCCAAGGGTGTCTGGGGAGGAGGAAAGCGGGGATGGAGCAGGGCTCCCTGCTGCAGTGAGATGCTGTGATTGGATTTGGGTGATTTGGAATGGAATTTTTCCTTTTAACAGAAAAACAACATTTAGAGCACGGATTTGCAAACCACAAAGTGAAGGAAATGGTTTGCAAGCAGGCCTGTGAGCTGGTGAGCAGAGCAGCATCTCTGACAGCTCACTTTGGGGACCACTCACAGCATCCTTGTGACCGGCACCTTTCAAACAGCTGGAAAAGCCTCTTCCCGAGCTGCCAAGTTTCCATGAAAATTTGACAGCTTCAGCTAGTTAATCACTTAAATTTAACTGGAAAGGGAAAACAATTCCATTGTCTTTGGGAGACAAGAATTCTGGTTTCATGAGCTCCACATTGCTGGCAGCGACTGCAAATAGTTGGGCTGTCTTTGAGCTCCCAGCCCTGACGTGGGGCTGGGAACTGGGGGAATGTGGTTTGCCCTCGTCACCGTCTCACATCTGGATGAGATGCTTAGACCTAATAACAGCTGGTGTTCAGGAATGTTTATTTATAGGAAGTGTGACAGTATTAATATGTGAATGTTAATCAATGGGAAAATCCTAGATAGGATTCCAGAGGGGGAGATACATCAAAGTGGAGCTGCTCTGAGAAGTTCATCCCATTTATGTTAAACCTTTGGGGATTAAGGATTAGGAAAGGAGAACTTTATCTTCTCAAGTGTCTCAACCTTTATTTCTTTTCATCTTCAAGGTCTTTTTCTCTCCCCCCTCTCACATTTCACCTCTTCCATCTTCCCCCCATGTGTGACCATGAGCAAATGGTCATTGACAGTGTGGCAGAGGGGCAGGAGCAAACTCCTTGTATAGGTCAAGGAGAAGGTACCAGACTTCCCTGAGCTTCCGGATGCTATTGAGGACACCTCCAGATGGTTGTTATATCCCCCTTATTAATATCCTTGTTAGCAAAGAAGTTGTAAGACAGAAAGTATTTCCATGAGAATCCTTGAACGCTGCTTAGGATTTGGAGCTTTTAATTTGGTGGCAATTCCATTTTACAGTGATGGAATAAAAGAATGAGAGTTCAGTGTCTTTGTAAACAGCAGCAGCTTCAAAAATGACCGTTTCTGGTCTAACAGGGAACATCTGTGCTGGGGACAGTTGCTTTGCCAGCTGCTGGGGAGGGTGATGCAGAACAAAAGAGGTCCTGTTTATCTGATGATCCACCGATAGGATTTTGACAGCAAAAAAGCAATGGGGCAGATTTATTTTGGGCAAACACATTGGGAGCAGAAGATGCCTCGTGGTTGAGGGTATTTTTGAGGTAGCCTGGAAGGAATGGTCAAATTCCTCGGGTCCTGCTCTCCTCCTTTGGTTTGCTGTTTTGTGCTGGTTTGGTCAAGTCTTACAAGTAGAAGTGAGAAAAATACCTCTGATGTCCCAGATGCAAAAGTTCCTTGTGAATGCCAGTGTGAGCTGCTGTTACTGCTGCATGACCTCCTTGCTATTCATAGCATCATAGACTGGTTTGGGTTGGAGGGGACCTTAAAGCTCATTCAGTTCCAATCTCCTGCTATGGGCAGGGACATCTTCCACTAGAGCAGGTTGCTCCAAGCCCCATCCAACCTGTCTTTGAACACTGCCAGGGATGGGACAGCACATTATTATGTATTTATTATTAGGATATAAACCCTGCCTTTGGTATTTGATGGGCATTGCTTCCAAGCAGCACTGAGTCATCATTCCCAGCTTATTGCTGCTGCTGTCACGGGAAGGGGAAGTTGAATTACTGCGTTTACTGCTTGCACTGAGTCAGGTCAGGGGGATGATGGTGTTCCCTCTCCTGACACCTCCTGAACCAAGCCAGGGACTTGGGCTGAGTATTCCTTGTCTGTGGGTTCATTCCCACACCTCCCATCCAGCCTTTGTGCACTGATGGATGCCTCTTTCCCACAGGCTGGTGGTGGGAGCTCCCTATGAAACCAATGGCCAGCAGAAGACCGGAGATGTCTACAAGTGCCCAGTGACCAGTGACACCCACAGCAACTGCACTAAACTCAACCTAGGTACTGCACATGGATGGGGGGGAGATGGGTGTTTTAACGTGGTGCTTATTATCACTGCTTTGGTCTGTAAAGATGCACCCTCTTGTCAAAAAAGGTCAAGAATGTCCCCAAAAGCAGGAGGACTGCATGTTTTAGCAGGATTTTTAAATAAGGAATTATTGTTAGTCCTGGTGCTGAGCTTTAAGCAATACTGGGGTAAAATCAAGGAGATCAGAAGGAAGTAAAGAATTTATTTAATATAGCTTAAGCTGGTTTATTAAACGATCAGAATGAGCTTATCAGTGATAATGGTCCCTCTAGCAAATACCTGGCTGCACATGGCAGTGTCTGTATTCCCTCTTCAGGGGATGCTCAGACAACGTATCCACCGCAGCAATTCCCTGTGCAAAGGCATTTTGCTCCCAGGATCCAGCCTGTTCCCACGGTTTTGGAATTTGGGAGTTACCACGCAGCCCCACCACCTCTGGACCCTATCAGTGTTGTCACAGGAGCAGAGACCCCAAAGGTGGTCCAATCCCACAGATATCCCAATCCCATCTCCCTGGGTGGAGGAAGCAGGCTCTTTCTCAGGGTTTCTTGGCCTGGTCTAGCACCAACCATGCCCATATCACAACATCAGGACATTCTCAGGTCATAGCAGTCCAAGAGGTCCCCTTTGCTGTCCAGAGTGGGACACCTGATGGGCACATCCCCATCTCAGCAGGGAACGTGAGAGCCAGGGACTTTCTCATGGTCCTGAGGGTCATCGCTGGGGTTTGGGGCAAGGTTCTACCCTTGGAGCAGCTGGAGCAGTTGTTCTCACTTCATTTTTCATCATAATGAATCTGAACTATCCTGCTTACTACCAGAGCTGGTAAAGGGAGGTGGAAATCTGGATCCTTTGCAGTATTTGATCAGTGGGCTACAGATTTTTAAAGGGTTTTTTTAAACACAATTTTCTTCTTTCCTTTTTATTTATTCTTTTCTGTGAGAACATCGAGATTCTTCAGGGAGACAAATCTGTTGCGTGTGTAAAGTTGAGTCTTGCTAAAAACCAATCTTTTCTCCATTGGAAATGGGTTTTAAGTGAAAAGATTGGCTCCATGAGCACATCCTATTTGATTTATTCCCAATCCACCCACTTGTCTGGTTAGCACTGAGGCCATTGAGTAAAACCAGGCACAGAGATGCCCTGGGGAGATGCCAAGCTGACAGTGAGCAGGCAGCAGAGATGTCCACAGTGTGGAGAAGCAGGAGCTGATTCGCGATCCTATGGGCGCAGGGGATGAGGTACTTGGGTACCAGAACAGGACAGTGGGCGGCAGCATCTGCAGCTGGGATGCTGGAGGATTGATGACATGGGATAAAGCCCTTTTCCTCTGGCTTTGCTCTGGTGCATGCCCATGGTGGGGTGAAGCAAGCTCAGGGTTGGTCTGCAGGGGAGAAGTGAGGGTTGTTGGAAGCTGCTCAGCTTCATGCTGAGCTCCTTTGAGCTCTGGGTTATAGAACTGGGGGTTTGAGCCTCCCCTCAATTTAAACCTCAGCAAGAAGCTTCCAAAGGCCACAGGAAATGAAACCAAGCCCCAGTTTTACCATTAATTGTCCAGCTTCCTCCCTCTCAGTTTGCTTTTCAGGCAAAACAGCAAAGAGGAGCCCTGGGTCACAGGGAGCTGCATCACCCTGAGCCCCTAAGTAGAGGAATGGCAGAGCCTGTGTCACAGCTCAGTGATACTGGCGTTAACAGGGCTGCCCTGGGGGATGTTCCCAGTTTCTGGCTTGTGAAACATGGGAAACAAAAGCAATGCACAGCAGTAAATCAGCCACTAAATGCCTGCTGGTCGGGCAATAAACCTTGAGATGCTGGAGCTGCTCAGAGAGGGGTTTATTCCTAAAGACTGACAGTACAAGAGATGCCATTTCTGACTCACAGCTTCATTCCCTAGAAGACTTCTCTCTTTCTTGGTTGTGGCATCTGAGGGGGAAAACACAATTCTCATCTTGATGCTTCCAAAGTAATCAAAAGCACAAAGTCTGCGGTGTAAGCAAGCAGAGACCACTTCTGCAGCATTCATCTGGATCCCCCTTGCTCCAGAGACGATGGGGAGCACCATGGGGATGTAGGATGGGTGCTCAGCGTCCCTGCTCAGCATCCCTGCTCAGCATCCCTGCTCAGCGCCCCTGCTCAGCGCCCCTGCTCAGCAGTGGTCCCTAACCTCATCCTCTCTCCAAAGGACGGGTAACGCTCTCCAATGTCTCCGAGCGGAAGGACAACATGCGCCTTGGCCTCAGCCTGGCCACCAACCCCAAGGACAACAGCTTTCTGGTGAGAAAAGGGGGCTTTTGCATCAGCCTGTAAAACCAGATGCATGTACAACGGCATGTAAATGCATGCAAACGCACCTCTCAGTGTGTTTATACACACGCTGCATGCACTGCAGGGCTCAGAAACCTCACTTTCCATGGGGAAAACGACGCCAAAGGAGAGGACAGCAGTGAAGCAGCAATAAAAAGCGGCTGTTTTCAACCCATCCCTGATGCTTTGTTTCCCTCTCCAGGCCTGCAGCCCTCTCTGGTCCCACGAGTGCGGGAGCTCCTACTACACCACAGGGATGTGCTCCCGGGTCAACTCCAACTTCAGGTTCTCCAAGACGGTGGCTCCAGCTCTGCAGAGTACGGGAATCAATGGTGCCCTGCTGCTCTAACCCCGCCTTTGAAGCCCGAGGGGATTCCTGTTCTCTAATCCCTTCAGCCCCATTCAGAAAACAAAGAGATGTCAGTGCTTGAGAGAGCAGAGGAAGTGATTGCAGGGAAGTGATTCAAAGGGGGTTATGGACACAGACATCTGGTAAACATTTTCCTTTTGACCAACACCCGGGGAAGACAAAACCCACCTTCTTCCAAAGTTGGAAATAAAAGTATCCAGAATATTTTATCAGCGCAGCTAGGAAGGCAAAATAGGGAAAGAATTCGGATCTTGGCCACGCAAAACAAAGTGCTCATTGACTGAAAGCTGAATAGCTTGGCCCAAATCTGTGATCTGGGATACGTGATTTCATTTTGAGGTATTAAATAAGCTTCCTGGCTTTCCTGTAACAGGTAATAAATTGCAGAAGCCTGTCCTGCAGCATCGGGGCTCCTGGAAGCTCCTTGTTCAGTTGGGCACAGGATGCGATGTCCCAGCTGCATCACCCTTTTGGTGCTGATTAATTCTCATGGCACAAAGCAGGGCATGGGAAAATGGGACTTTTGGGTGGCAGAGGCAGTAAAGGCAAAGCCCACCATGAAATTCTCAGTGATTCTGCCCTCTTTATGGCCAGGAGATGCTTTTAGCCCTTGAAGCAAAGGACAATTGGTGCTTCAGAGGGCTTGTGAATGAGCATGGTGTTATCATTCAGTAAAGTGGGATGCAGAGGTTCCTAGGGTGAGCAGGCTATCGATGGTAATGCGCAGCTGAGGACCACAAGGATGGAGTGATCCCCGTGTGACTCCAGTCCATGGATGCGCTAACCCATAAATGCCTGCAGTAGATGGTAAGGGCCGATAAATCTGTCCCTGGAAAATCCAGCATCTTCTGGTTTTCTGCAACTTTCCTAAATAATACTATGAAGTACAAGGAAGACAGACGATGCTGAGCAATTTTCCCCACTGAAAGCCAGTCGACTGCCTAAATCCAGAGCCGAGCCCTGGGGTCCTCGCTGGGGTTTTTGGCTGCTTCTCGCAGAGGATTTAATGGGAAGGGGAGGAAATGCCCGACTGGTGTTCTATGGCGAGTTCAGGCAGGGCTGAGGAGTGACTCAGGGAGAAAGCATTGCTCTGCGGGAGGAACAGAGGCCGGATCCTGCCTGCAGGGGCCACTCTTTGAAGTATGCAATGATATTAGACCGGATAAAGGCTTAAATCTGACTCAGAAAAGATGCAGCTGAGTGCTATTCTTAGCAAGTTCTCTAGTCCTTTCTCGGCAGAGAGGATGCTTGTGGCTTCTCTCTACCTTGCTGAAGCCCAAAGGTCCTTATAATGACTGAAATAAGACTTTTCCCCAGACAAATCATAAGAGCAAGCACCTGACTGCGAGGAATGAAGCCCTAGCCCTCTCCTTTGCGAGCGTTGCCAAAAGCTCTCAATAACGCACCATGTGTTTTTCGCAGGATGCCAGACGTACATGGACATAATCATAGTCCTGGATGGATCAAACAGCATCTACCCTTGGGTTGAGGTTCAGCACTTCCTCATAAACATCTTGAAAAAGTTCTATATTGGCCCCGGCCAGATACAAGTAAGACCCTGCACAACCCATGTGCCACCCCCCCCCATCCCCCTGTGTCACTCAGGGTCCCCTGGCCATGCTCATGGGGCCCTTTTCAGTGTCCCTTTTCTGCCAATATGATGCTATTGGTGCTGTGGGTTCTCAAAATGACCTTTCAGTGTATGGGTTTTAAAGCTGAGCCCATGGAAATACCACTCACATTAATGAGCTATGGAGAGAGCAACGCCCCACATCCCAGCCAGGCACAGGAGGGTGAAATCCTATGGAAATATAGAAGTATGTCCCTGTGCTGAGGCAGCTGTGAACTGATTTCCCTCCTCTTCCTATAAGTAATCATGGCTGGTGTGGGCAGGGATCTGTGCATATATCAACATGAATAACCCCATGTTTAGTCCCACCTTGAGATGCTGGGGGTCTGCACATCTGCATCACCCCAAACCTTTATAGCAGGGGAGGAGGGGGCTGCGCATGGGTGAGAGCTGGCAGAGAATAGAAACACATTTGAGCATTATCTATGATCCCATAGAGGGAAATCTGGAGCAAATGGGGACAGAGAGATTGATTGTGACAGTGGCTGTCATTCCCTGTGGCTAACCAATGTGCAACCCTCAGCTATGCTGCAGGTTGTTGCATCCTTTGTGATATTCCTTTAATCCCCAGGTTGGAGTTGTTCAGTATGGGGAAGACGTCGTCCATGAGTTTCATTTAAATGACTACAGGTCTGTAAAAGATGTGGTTGCAGCTGCCAGTCACATAGAGCAAAGAGGAGGTACAGAGACCAGGACTGCCTATGGGATAGAGTTTGCTCGGTAAAAACCACTCACCTTCCTGTTCATTCTGAGAGCAAGTTTAAAATCAGTGTTTATTCTTCTTCCCTCTCCCCCCTTTGCTGTTTTTTGCTGCTTAGAAAGCACCAGGCTAAAAATGCTTCTGCAAAAAGGTTCTGTTCTCAATTAGTGCTTTACCAACGATGCCTTGCAAAACTGCTCCGTCATCAATTGCAGCTGGACCAGAAGGAAATTATAGGAATCCCAGGATGGTTTGTGTTGAAGGGACCTTAAAGCTCCTCCAGCTCCAACCCCTGCCACGGGCAGGACCCCTTCCACTGGAGCAGCTTGCTCCAAG
>JBCJKH010031856.1:0-11569 GCA_039877255.1 Loriculus beryllinus
TTCATCCATTTTGTGATTCTCTGATTGTCTAGCAAGATGAGGTAAGTTGAGCCTGAGCAGGAAACACTGAAGAAATTTCAGGAATATCTGGGTGTATGAAGCATTGGCACATTGACTATTTCCTGTATTGTCCGTGATGAAAACTGCTACATAAGAGGTTCTTATGAGGATACCTGAATTTGCTGTTCAATAGGAAACCTGAAAGATAATTTAAATTGCTAAGGATTGAATATTTCACTTAACCACGTTAAAGAGTCAATGTTATGCATGTTACCTCATTCCCTTCCCATCTTAAAATTAGAAAAGTTTTATTAATGTGAAATAGCGACACTTAAAAAAACTGAATGCCTAACCAAATGGCAAGATAAGGGAGAAAAGTGCATAGGAAAGTGAATATAAGGAGGTACATTGCATTCTTTTAATCCATATATAACTTAAATTCCGTAAGAACTGTAGAAATGAAAATGGATTGATGTTAATCAGTTACTGAGCAAACCTGCATTTTGCCAATATTAAAATCTGCATTTTGCCATAAATAATTTGCAAAAGCGCAGTGAGATAAATGAGTTAATTGTTCACTACTCCTTCACTCAGTGTTGTGATATTCATCTGGCAGATAAACAAGTTCTCTTAATAACAGGTGGATGAAAAACTCTCCCCAACAAAACAAATACTGTGTTTCAGTGTGCCGTTAGTTCCTCAGCCTGCCAGAAAATTAGAGTATTTTTTGCAACTTTTAAAAGTCACTGAACACCTTAACATAACTGGAATCAGTCAGCAGTTGGGTTCATCTATTATATTAAACCTGACTCAAACGTCAATCTATATGTAAGCTTAACAGTGGTAGAATCACAGTTATTCATCATGAGGCTCCAAATGCTTTTAGGGTAGAAGTTTTGAGATGCATCAAGGAAAAAAATCCAAACCAAAACTGTGGAAAAATCTTTGTTATTTAAAACTAAGATATATTATAAGAAAAACAAAACAAAACAAAACAAAACAAAACTCTTCTGGTTATTATGGAAGAGCCTCTAGCCTGGAAGTCAGTGTTCTTCAAATCTGAAGGAATGGCATTTTAGTGTAAAGGGATTTCATTATTAAAAATTATTGTTTCTGGCAGTAATGGCAGTAGTATGAGTGGGAGTACTGGCAGTATTGTAGCAGCAGCAGCAGTAGTATATTCTTACACAGCATGCAGTCCTGGGGAGAAGCAGTTGTCAAATTCCCCATCATCTTAAACCATCAAAGTACTGTTCAGTTCGTCTGTACAGAGAAGCCCAAAATACAGGACATGTGATGGCTGGGTGAATACTCTCATGGGCTTTCTCGTAGACCACAAGTTTACAGAGTTATACAGTGCTCTGCATATGGCAATGGTGGTGTCATCATCTGGTACAATTAGAGGTGAGATCTGATACTCTCATGTGGGGCACTGGAGGATGAGAACCTAAACAATGGGTTTACACAAGTCTGGAAAGAGCTTGCATAGGCAGTGTTTACAGAGTGAAACAGTTGCATCAAGGAGACACGAAACAAACACAGACCTGTGTGAAGGAAATCACACTGGTGTGACCAAAGCCTGAAAGTCTATAGATGTATCCTGTCTGGAGAATGTGTGGTCCAAAACATAGTCTGTGGGAACAGTGGCTGCTCTGCTTGCTTATCAAAGACTCCACACATAACAGGTCTGCTAACTGACTTTTGTTGGAATCTTGTAGCTTCAAGTTGCTTTTGCAGTAGGACTTCCATAGTTATTGAAGTAACTTGAGCAGCTTAGAGAATACATTTTAAATCTTTCCGAAAGTCAGGAACAAGCAAACTTGGGGCCATAATCTATGGACATTTCCACTGGAATCTAAAATAAAATGAAACGTACTCTTCCTATCTGAGATCTGCACAGAAGTTCAGGACACGATCTGTAAATTTGTATTGATGTCTTTCCCTTGGTTTTGGTTTTGGCTGGCAGATGGAATTAAAATTTAATGTGATCTTGATGAATTGGAGAAACAGTCTGAAAAATATAAGTACAATTCCACACAGATAAGTGCAGAGTTCCAGCTTTAGCAATAGACGAAGTCTGTAGGTATTTGGTGCATGTAACTTAATTTGTCAGTTTTCCTCAGTTTTGGGTAAGATATTAAATATATCTTTGTCCATTACTGACAAGGAGATATATATTTTAACAAAAAGATATTTGGAGAGGGCTTGGGGCAATCAGTTCTTTCTACACCAATTGTCTCATATTTACATTTGCTATAATACATCTCTAAATCTTCATATATTTTTAAATTTCATTTTTGTATATATGGTCAAGATGTCTTTAAATGCACCTAAGTCTTATGAGAAGCTCTCATCTGGTAAAGAACAAAGACACATAATGACATTCACTTAAATCAAAAGTATGCTTGAGAAATGATCATATGAAGGACCTACTTTTTTTTCCCTATGTTTCTCTACTTATGGCTCATTTCTGCTGTTTTTTCACAGTTCTTCAATGTTGTACACCCCATTCACTTAAGATCTGCATTTCTTCCTGTCTTACCATGCATGAATTCATGTATTAACATCTGGCAAATTGTGCCAGATGTCACAGAAATAGTTTCTTAGCTTCAGTGCTGGAGATACAATATCAGCTTCAGATATACAGATTGCTGTGATGTTCTGTCCTGCTGCTTCTATATTCTTCATGCACAGGGTGCTCTGAAGAGGAGCTGCCAAAGGAAGGGAAATGCCAAGGGTACAAATGTACTTGCTGCATTACACAGAACAAACAACCCCATGCTCCCTTTCCTTTTTGTCTTGTGAAACAGCTAGGAAGAAGATCAAAAATTGTGGAACAGACCTCTCAAGATGTGGAACTTAAATAGAGTGGGGTTTTATTGTGATAAGAGTAGTGAAATATGGAAACCTCTTGAATCAGTTCATTTCTAAATCATTACAAAAAATTCACAGTAGGAAGCTATGCTTCTACCTATTCAGAGAGAGATCATCATTGCTGCGCCTTCTTCTGTTCCTTTCACCTCTGACAGCAGCCCCCCATGTTCTAACTCTGCTCATAACTTGACATCCTTACTTTTCACTGTGTCTGTTCTCTAGCTCTTTCTTTCCTTCTCAACACCTTTTCTTTCACACACAGTGCCATTTTACCTTGCCCTTGTAATTAGCCAGATGATTATCTATGAGGTTTTCTATTTGTACATAAAATTAATATCAGGAAATTCGCTTGCTGCTTACATAGCCCCACTGCCCTGCAACAGCCTGCTGAATTAGTCACTTGGAATATTGCCGGAAACATTGATTGCTGTGCTACTCCTAAATGAAATACAAATTTATGTACTTTATCTTCTCATGACAATAGTAGTCTTAAATTATGCTTTTGAGCATACTTTATTTTATCATAGTTTATTTTGAGTAAATGGCTTTCTCATATAAATAACATCATTGTTCCTCCAGCCAGCCTGGCTGTAGGGTAGAGTTGTAAATACTAGAAGATATGGCATCACTGAAATCAGAGGTCTTGCTGCAGTAGTGATCAGGTAGTGATCTCCCAGTTGAGGATATTCTGACAATACATTTTCATGCTTACCACTCAGGAATATGGTTATTCAGTTCATTAATCATTTGATAAAAATTACATGCAGTGTGCAGAGGTAGCCTATTCCATGTGTAATAGACTGCAAAATGTTACCTCTTTGCTGCTGACAGAGGATCTAGGTTAACATTTCCCATGAAAATGCCAAAGGAAGTGGCTGATCTTTAAATCAAAGGACACAGAAAATTTTTGGCAACAGAAGGCTGCTTTTGGATGATCATGTATTAGAGTTAAAACAGGGACTTAAAAATTCACAGTCAGCCAAATAAGCAAATAAATATGACAGATGTCATGTTGAAATCAACTTCAGGCACTTGACTGAGATTTTACAAAATACGAGGTGGAGGGAAAAAAAGCAAAGTCATTGTAAAAAGGCTTTCACATGTCTTAGTGAAGAGATGAAAATCGAGAGCAAGCGTTATACCAACAGAAAGTAGAGTTAACATACAGGGTTAACCCTAGGAGCTGCTGCACATTTTACACATCAGCAGTTCTGCAGGAAATCAAGCAAATAAAAGTGACATTACTGCTTTTGTGGTAAGTTTTCACATCCTGCAGATTTTTCTCAAGAAATTGAAATAGCATCACTGTTGTTTAAAAAGCTGTGTGATCTTTTGTACAGTATAGTATAATAAAACATGTAGTCTAGCCTCTCTGCAGATCTGATAAGAAAAAAAAAGACAACAATGGATATTTTGATGTATGTAGCATGGTGTCAGAAATGACATAAAATATATACAACCTTAGACTTGGCAACTTCCATTTCAGTGTTCTTGGCAGGTATGGTAGACAATATGCTCCCTCCTTGTATTTTTTCAAGCTGCTTGATTTGTGTATATTTAATCGCACACTATCAGAAGGTTATCGAACCTAATGTTGTACTTATTTTTCTCTTGCCTTTGGAGTGATGAATCGGGGATGGAGGAATGGGAAAGCAAATGAATTGGTCCTACTGAAATCTGAAAGAATGTTTTCTACTATCCATTTGTGCCCTGTGAGGAGAAAACATTCCCTCACCGTACAGAATCTGATCTCCACGGTCTATTGAGCAGATGGATCCATCAGTTTTTCTTTATTTATTGGGAAAGATGCTAAATATTTCTGATTTAAGTCTGTGCTCTAGATCTATATGCTGATTCTGATATGCCTAGAGTAGGTGTTGTCCATGCAATACATTAGCACAAAGCAGACAACATAGCTTGTCAATCACACTGATATGCATGTTAATCACTACTTTCCTAGATTCCTTGTCATCCACAAGAAATGCCTTGATGGCATTGGAACCAGCGGCATCAACACCAGTACAACATCCAACTCAACATGCTGTCAAAAACCCTTCTCATCTTCCTGCAGCTCTTGCTCCAAACACTCCTTCCCCTTCCCCCCCACACAACAAGATCCTGATGTGAGATCACAGGACAAGACCAGGCACCTGCGCATCAGGTCAAGAGGAGATGTAGGAGAGGCATCAGGTATGAAAAACCCTCCTGCAATAAACCCCCCTTTTTATAATTGACATTTTTGTGTGCCACGTTCATCATAGATGGATTAGCTGCCATGACTGAGCAGACTCAAAGTCTACTTGAACTGTGCCTGTGAGCTGGTTGGCTCCACCAGGAAAGCGACTCCCGGCTACAGATCTTGCACTTCATTTCTCCGAACGGAAGCCAAATGCAGCAGTTAATATGATGGTACTGAGGGGGTGTCCCTGTCCCACTGGCATGGAGATGAATGGAGACTGTATTGCTACTAGAGACTGATGTGTCACAGTGGGACACAAGGTGCAGTTGCTTTCCGATCTACCTCACACTTGCTTTAAACGCTCTCATAGTCATCTGCTCTGCAGGACTCTATTACTTCTGTTGACTGCTACATTTCCTCGCCTTCTTTCTCCAAAATAAGCCTTCAAGTCCATCTGTAGGTTGGCTGAAAGAATATCAGTTTCATCCTCTGGAAAAAAAATATCCAGGAGGTGCCACTTGAATATTTGTCCGTATTTAATCAGATACAGTAATGCAACAGCATCAACTCTGTGAAGCATAATTTAATAATAACTTACATTCTGTAGTGGGTTTGATCCAGCTGTCTGAAAACACTTTAAAATATTAATACATTAAATTTAACACTGTCCCTTTTGTGAAGTAGGTAGGTATTATAGCCTTAATTTTACAGATGAGAAAACACGGGTGCAAAGAATTTAAATGCCTTGCTCAAGGTCAAATGAGAGACTCCTGCAAGAACTAAGAAAATGGGAAGAGGAAGGAACAATGTGCTTCTATTAGCACTACAGAAATCTATCCTGCTGCTAGCTTTTAATGGAAAAAAACGTGTGCATCATTGAAATCTACATACATTAACAATTTATTTATCTTCATAAGTGCAACAAGACAGTAGTGTAAATGACTTCATAATCAACAACATACTTATAAATTGAAAGAGTGCATCAGAGTGAGGAGTAGACCAAAAATGACATTTTGACCAGCAAGTTTGTTCTTGTTTTTTTAAGTTTTGCACCAAAATCATTTATAGGATTACTATTTTTTTTCTTGTTTCTTTCATAATATTGTTGCTTTTGAGACATAAAGGCACTAAATAAGTAAATGTGCTGCCATTGCTGTGGTTGACACAGGTTAATATGAATCTGGACTGCTGTTTCTGGAGATGAGCACAAAACCCATTCCTTGGAATTCCTGCAGTGGTGCTAAAAGAAAAATGAACCACAGGGAGGTAGAAAGTTGAGATTAAAACTTGATTATGGAAGGCTGTCCTGACTTTGGGGGTTTGCCCTGTGAAAGAAGAAGGTCTGGACCGCCGTTAGGGGCTGCTTTGCAAGAACAGGGTCCTCTGAGACCTGCCTGGGTAGGGCTGGAAGTGTTAGCCGGAATAGAGGATGCACAAATCAATTTTTGGTTTAGAACTTTCCAGTGTAAGTTTCTGATAAAGCATACCAGTCCAGGGAGAGCCATGCCATGGGTCTTACAATTTGAAGGAGCCTAAAAAAGGGTTTCACTATGGTTTTCAGAAGTAGTACTGATGGGTGTGTGTAGAGATATTACTTGTAGGTTGCAGAAGAAGGCTGATAACAACAGCATCAGAGGAAGTGGGCTGAGAAGTGACCTGCGAAAGTATCCAAGTCACAGCAGAGGCATGTTGTTATACAGCAGAAAGGCAGTACATGGACAAAAAAATGATGATGCCAGTCTCAGGATAGTAGGTAATAAAAAATCCTTGTTTCTCTGTTGTCTGTTTCTAATCTTACAGTATCCCTTAGCTCTGCCTCTTGCAGTGCATTGGGGTGGTACCTTTCTAACTATGGCCACTTGGGCAGACACAAGAATGGCTTTCCGGCCACTTTACTCTGTAAGCCTGAGCACTTTTCTTCAGAAGAGCAGGTCAAGTCCTCATGGAGAGCAAGTCTTAAATAAAGTTTATTTATAAGTAATGAGGACTGAAAATAAAAACCAAAATATTTTAGTGAGTTTTAGATTTATGTGTCAGAAAGTTATGGTAAAAAAATGGCTTATATGAGCCACAGAGCTGAAGTCAGTTTTCGATTTCTTTAGTGCTATATTCTCCCCAGTGCATAGGATAGAGTGTGCATGTGTAATCTAACTTCTGTTCTCCCTGGAGCCAAACAAGAGAAATTCTCCTTAAGTGATTATCTTGGTGGCCCTGGAAAATCACTTTTTTCTCTTCAGCTGTTCCATGTCTTTACATGGGTGCATATATCCTACAAGCACTGGGAAATTTCTGATTTTCATCCCTGCTTTTCCTGTAGTCAGCTGCTACCAAGCCACTTCCATAAGAGCATATTGGCTTGTTGTCAATTTGCCCAGCTTAATCTATGTAAATACATATAAATGCTTTTAACTCTACTCTTTCCTTTCCACTTAGTTTCTTCTGAGAGTCTCTGCATCTATTCCGATTTGTGTTGCATGGAGCTCTGTTCCCAAGGTTTGAATAGATACAAAGGCTTATCCTGTACATCTGTGCTGCTACCTGATACTTGCAAATTCCATATGCCTTTGAAGCAGTGACTCTTGCATTCATTTGTCCCTGTAGAGAGGTTTCAGATCTCTTTAGGAAACATGAGCAAAACCCTTTGTCAAACAAAAGAAGTCCTGCTAGGTTGATTTTCCCTTGTTCTCTGTGGAGGGGAGGACCATAACAACATAGTACTCCAATAGAAGATACAGTCTGACTGCATACACAGCAATCACAGCAATCACAGTTCTTACTTCCCAGCTGGGAGCAGTGAACTCCCAACTCCTCAAGCCAAAAGGCAGATACTGTGTTTCTGTCCAGAAAAGTCCAAGCAGTGGGCTGGCAGAGGTGGAGAAGCTGGAGAGGAGTAAGGAGCCCAAGTTAGGACCTCAGTTAAGTTTCTGGTTATTGTTCATTCTTTCTTCTGTGTATTTTTTTCATACCTATTCCCATTTGTTCGTCTATCATATGCTGCTCCACCAATGTCATTTGTCCACAGTCACGTGGACATCTCACTGTTCCTAGTCATATAAAACCACCTCATGTTAGGTCCAACTTCCCTAAATCTTCCTTCCTTCTCAGCCCCAAATCCCTGGTACAGCAGGAGAAATGAGAGGCCTTACTTCTCTGTCTATGTAGCTAACAAATACTCTGTCCCAAACTAACCTTATTCCAGGAGTTGCTCTGCATTGCTGCTTCTGAACAGTACTTCACAGTGTCTTGGACTTAGGGTAGCATGTGTCCTTGTGGTACTATTGATGAATGGATAGTGAGAAACTCTAGTTAAAATGAGGCAAAACAAAAACCTCCTGAAACCAGCCAGAAAGAACAAAGAAGTCACCTGTGCCTTGTGTCCTGCCTCATTGAAAAAGGCAGCTATTTGCTTCCTGCTGGAGGTTTACATTTAATGTAGACAGATGTGTGACTGATTTGTATGCTGTGCTAGTTGATGATGGAGGAACTGAAGCCCCAAGCCCAAGGTAGTATTTTTGTGTGTGTGAAACAGCAAATTTTTGTTTGTGTGAAAGGTTTTTATAATCTGATCTGCATAGATTGGTTTAATTTGTATTGATTTTTATAAAAAGGTTTATTCAACAACGGACATTTCCTCAGCAACGAGCTTTAAGTCCTGCATCTGCATAGAAATGTCTTTTATCTTGGAAAGTTACAGAAAATACTATCTGAATGGAAATCCAGAAGGTTGCCAGAGAGCTGCTTAGAAGTTCCAAGCGTTTCTTTACCCTTAAGACTAAAGAAATGGTCAGATATGGCAGCCAGAGATTTATGCAGAGGCATTTGCTACGTTGCTCTCATGAACTTTTTTGTCATTTATAATGCACTTAATGGTGTATTACCTTCTCACCAATACATTGATCTGTCAGAAGATAATAATAATAGTATGGTATGTATGCCATATATAGTGTACTATATTGTAGCATTTATCATAAAATGAAGTTATAGTAATATAAAATAATAGTGTCAGAGATGATGACTTCAGACCTTCAAGCACCTTTAAGAAAGTAGTTTAGAGTATTTTTTTCTTTCTGGATGTATGTGTGAGTTAATACAGAAAGATGGCTCAAAGGTGGCTGTTCTATTTTTGACCTAGGTTTCGTTTTGTATGTAGTTAGAATTCTGTATTTTGAAGCACATGTGGTCTATAAAATGTTGTAATTTTAAAGTCAGGTATTACAGATGCAAAATAGAAATTTATTTATGAGGTGGAGGAGCTTCTAATTTCTCGGTCACTCAGGGGTGAGCTCATGATGGAAGGACAAGGGAAGAACATGGGTAATCCACTGGTTATCAGAAAGGATGTATTGTCCAGACCAAAAACGCAGGAAAACAGAAGGCAAGCCTGACAGTACCAGCAGCCTCCAAAAGAATCTACATCATTGTGCCTTCTTACAAATGAAAATCTTTCCAGGAACACTTTGTTCTGTGGGACAGAACCCTTGGGGACAGTAGACTTTTCCTTTGCAGTTTCCTTTGTGCAGCTTTCTACAGGTCTGTTTTGTAGGCTAAACCTGGATCTTCTGGCATCAGAAGTCTAACCTCTCTGTGTTGCTAAAAGATCAATTACATCAGCAGGTCACAGTGGTAGGCTCTTGCCTGTTCATCTGTCAGCAACAGAAAACTTGTCTATTATCTTTCTATTTTAAGAATGTCCAGGATGTCTTTTTAGAGAACGCATGTTTTGATCTTGATCTGAGAATATTTTCTGAACAATTCAGTGTGATTCTAAAACTGAAGTCTTTTTAGTCAAGCTCTTTGCCAAAGGGAAACCTTTTCCCCACTTACTCTCTGCTCTTTTGGGAGCAATTTCAGTGGAAGCAAGGTGTACCGTGGGCAGAAGCTGTCCTTTCCACAGGCTTCTGTTCAATCATTGTTTGCTGGCTACTGCCTGGATTGCAAAGATCTAAGTCCAGACACGCAGATGATGTGGACATAGAGCTGGTTTTCAACATTTTTCTCATCCTGCTATTTTGGTGTAATGCACCTCTAATTTCAGCAAATGTATAAGAAAGATAAATTCTTTTACAATGTGGAAATTATAAGACTTACATCAAAGGTTTTGGCAGAAGATGGAAGAGTGGTTTTGGCAGACATTGCAGCATAATGAGACCTCACAGATTCATTGTCCTATGCTCTGTTCTCAAGGAACATGTTATTTATCAACAATAACAATTATTTTTTTTAATTGACCAATTAATAATAATTTCATTATAAGTTACCAGATCCTGGTATAATTTTGTATTTGCCAGGCTTAGCAGCCCACGTATGCTTTGCTTTCAAGATGGATGATGTAAAATACCAAGTTTAGTGGTTTTGCTCAGGCAGTAAGAAATGCAAAATGACATTAATGTTTGACAATTAAGGGAACACTGTCACAAAATTAAACAGTAATAATTTTAAATGCAATAGGAAATGTGATCCAAAATATTCTCCTCTTCTTGAAGAAAGACTGATGATCCTGGGTAAGAAACCATGAAAAAAGTATTTTTGCATGACAGAATTTGTTCCACATAACAATATTTTACTTTTGCCCTGACAAGTTCTTTGAAGATGCCTATTTTAATGACTGTTGAAAATCTATTGAAGATCTGGAAGATAATCAGCATTAACAAACTTGCCTCCTCTGTACTTTTGTAGGATTGTCAAATACAATCTTAATTTGCCACAGGCATAGTATGTTTATTAGAAGTGACATTTTCCCATTTTCCTCCAAGCAGATGGCTCATGTGTGCACTAAAACTAAGTGAGAGAACAAAGACTGTCTGTGATGCCTTAACACTCCTCAGTACCAATATTTGTGATTTTTTTTTTTCAAGTGGAGACCTGAAATGATGTCTTCCTATTCTACCTCTGTGGCAAAAGTTAAAGCAACATGAACTGCCTGCATAATTCCTTGGTAGCTAATTTTCAGATTGAGCACTTCATCTGTGTGTATGTGTAGGCATATACATATACATATACGTATATATACATTTTTACTCTCACAGTCTTGACAGTATTTTTTTCCCCAAATCCCACATTTGCTAACCAAAGAATGGGTTAAGTCTCTGTTATAGCCTATTGCTGTCTTTTGTTATTAAGATCAGATGTAATGTGTATATTAAGCTTGATCATTTTGTCCTGGACATTTGCTTTACAAATTTGATTTAACACAGATAGGCTTTTTTGAGCTAGACTACGTAAAGTCTTATGCATGCACAAGAGGAATTAGTGAGATTAATGTCTGTGACCACTCTGCAGGGGATGCAACACACAGTAATAATTTGGGTCACAATGCCTTATAAAGTCAATGGTAGTAAGAATTTTTAGCATAAATTTAAGGTGATGCATCATTCAAAAAAGCAAAGCTTTTTGGACCTTAGACCCAGTAAGTATCACCAGCAGATCATAAAAGTTTAGTTCACACCTGCTTCTGGAAAATCCACTCATCTGTCTGGGAAGAGTTTGCCAAAAGTGCATATTAGACTCTAAGTGTAA
>JBCJKH010031857.1:0-11318 GCA_039877255.1 Loriculus beryllinus
GGCAGCGGCGCGGGAGGGTCACGGAGGCAACCGGGGTGCCTCAGCCGCTGCGCGCAGCCCGCCTCGCCGCCGCCATTGCGCTCACGGAGAGAGCGTCCCCCGCCAGGCAACCACCGCCGGCGCCGCCATCTTCCCGCCGCCCCGCCTGATCTTTCACCTCTCACCCCGCCACATGCAAGGCGCCCGTTGGCTGCCGGCAGCCTGGCGTCACTTCCGTCCGCGGAGAGCGAATGACGTGGCTCTGAGGGACGGGGCGGGGCGGGGCGGGAACGGGCTGGGAACGGCCCGGGAGGGAGGAGCGAATCCCGCCCCGCCCGAGTGGGCGGGGTCTCGCCGGGCCGCGCCCTCTGGTGGCCGTGGCTGAGGGCGGGAAACGCGGAGTAGTGGTGTTGCCGTGGAGCCTGCAACCAGGGCGTGCTCTGCTCTGTCCTCTGGTCCTCTGGGCGCACGTAGCGCCTCGTCTGCCCTGGCATCCGGGATGCGCGCCGGTCTGATCGCCACAGAGGCAGCCGTGCCGCACGGGTGTCTGTGTTAGACAGCATGGCTCACCCTCAGGGCACTCTGCAACCGCCCCTCGGGTGGTTCTGCAGTGCGGGCATGGGACACGGGGGTAGCGCGGCCCCTAGAAACACAACGAGTGTGCCCATGTGGTGACCAAGGCAGTAAGACCTTGGAGGTGCACGCCCTACTTTGCCAGCTCCCACAAAACCTGCGCTTCCCAGGTTTTGGCTCCTTGGCTCCTTTCTGCTTGTAGTGGCCCACAGATTCGGAGATACAAATCCCACTGCAGGCAGAAGATAGAGTAAGATATAGTGAGCCAGCCCTCTGCTGCCAGACAGATGGGTGGGCTGATGTGGCACAGGGACGTATTTAAAGTGCTCTGTTAAAAGAATCCACCAATGTAAAGTTGAATGAAAAATTATGTATCACAAAAATATTTTTTTTTGGCTCAGAAAATAACTACTTTCCAGGCTTGTAATACAGACTAACACTAAACAGCAAAAGCAACACATCAAACCATGAGGAAGGCTTGTGCTGTTTCATAAACATCTAAATCTTCAGCTTCCAAACATTTGGGTTGCTGATGATATGTAAGAAAGTTAAAATGTGAAGGAAAATGAAATCGGATGGGTTTAGTCCAGTTGTTAATGTGTTGGGTGCCTAAGAAACCCAGGTGTCAATTGCATTTGCATAGACAGCAGAACCAAATCGCTGCACTGACACCTGACAAAACAGCCTCCATGAATGTAAGCATTACTCAGTTACTGAGTACCAGCAGAAGATAAAGAATAATAGAGACTGTTTGCTTTGAAAAGTGATTTGCTGGTGTGATTACTCCTTGGTTATCAGCTGAGATTATGGACTGCCAGGAAACCTCTTAGGTTGCTGTTTGTAAATCACTGGGTTTAGTGGTCTCAGTCATTCAGTTCTGTTTAGTTTTCAAGCACTTTGGGAGCTGTTCAATAAAATTTGTACATACCTCAGAGCTGATGCATGTACCATTAAGTCCTTTATTTTGCTTGCAAAAGTCTGGAAGGTCACTGCCAGTGAAGGAGGGTACTTGCAGTGTGCACTCCCATGTGAAGTACACCTAACCCAAAAGTGTACACACAGCATTGTAAGCTGTATTGTAGTCAGGTAGCTATACAGCTACCAAAATAAACTCTTCCAAAAACTTTGTTTCACTTGATCTTATCCTAATATTTGCCTGAGGTAAAGAATCTGAGAACTCAGATCCTGTGAATCTCCCTTCTTCTATTTGCAACAGTAGAATAATGTCAAGTTGGCTCCAGTGTTTTCATTCCTCACTATTAATTAACTTTGTAACTAGCATTAAGTCTCATTAACTGGGACACTGATTATTCCGCCTGTTGCATTTGTTGTGATGAAGATGAGCCTTCCGTGTTTTGCCTGGTCCTCTGCTAAATTAGTTTGTTATTTGAAGTACTCTAAAATAAAGAGGCAAATACTTCAGGAAAACCAAAATTAATTTCTTAAATGTGAGAATCTTTGAGCAGTACTGAGAAGTTGGTCACACAGGTGTAACTCTCCATCTTAACTGCAGACCTGTGAGTTTAAATGCGTTGAATGCCAGACTCCTAGTAAAAGTATCTTGTGGTTTTGCAGGATTTTATTTGTGAAGTTTTATGCAACTATAAGAACGTAATACCATAAAAAGGTCCATACAACATTACAGACTGCTTTTCTAAGAGTTAGTAATTATATTCTTACTTGCCTCAAACTACATAGTACTAATGGGGTAGAAAAACAATTTGCATTTTTTACGACTTTCAGTTTAAAATGGTATCCTTATTAAGCCCTTCAGTCACTAGCTATTACCTCTTATAGTGCAAACTAAAGAGGAAAAGTTAGTGTCAGGTCAGCAGAAAGTTGTCAGTAGAGATGCTGGTGGTAGTCAGCAGCTCCAGACAAGCATGGGGTTGTCTAATTCATAGCCATGGGGTTAGTCCAATTCATAATCATAGTAATCATCATCTGTGTTCACTCCAGTGCTGGAGGCCTCACTGGGTTTCATTTTCTTTCTGTCCTCTTTGCCTCTTTCCGTGGAAGACAGATTATCTTCACACTGCTGCAGAATCTTTTTGGAAGACATCCAACTTTCTCCTCGGCTTTCTGCTGGCGCCACGCACTGCCCTCCTCTGACATCCGTCCCTTTGGCCACCAGCGCTCTTCTGGTTCTGAGAAGGTCACATGTGCAGTTCCAAGGGTTTCCATCTAAATACAGATGACGAAGACGGGGTAAATACTCTAAGACTTTGCGATCCAAGGCAGATATCTTGTTATTCCGTAAATTTAAAACCTGAAGCTGTTTCAAGTCCTTCAGCTCTTGTTCTCCAACATCCTGTATGTCATTTCCCTTTAGATCCAATCTAGCAAGGGTGTATGGAAGTCTGAATAAAAACAAAGCAACACAAAGGTGTTATGTTCATCATACTGATTCTGTTTGTGTAAGTGGTGATTCGTGGTGAGTATTTGCCCAGGCACATCTGACATATTAAGATAATACTCTCATTAACAAAAAAATGCAATCTTCTGCAAAATAGGATGTTGTCCTGAACTGTTCTTGTCCTTTTCTTTAAGTTATAGGAATACTGTCTATGCACACTTGAACTGGTTCCCAAATTACTGGAGTTCTTAGCTGTGTTTGTTCAATTGAAATGAACAGCAGTCATGCTGCACTGTGTTATGAAGAATGTGTTCAACTGAGTGTCATGCTTAAAAATGCATTTTGTACTTTTGATGCCGTAAGTATGCCAATGACCAAATCATAGCACCATGAAAGATCAAAAGTTTTGAGAAACATGGCAACACTACTCCATCAAATACTTTTATGCATAGTTTGTTTAAAAAGATTTTTTAGTTCATGAGCTAGAATTTTTCCTCCATTTTGTTCTCCTCCTCTCATCAGATTCAAACATTAATCATCACAGAGGCAGCCTGTCTGATGATATTCTGTTTAAGAAATTGGCAACAGGGAAAATAGAAGTGGTTTTTGATGGTCTTTTTAAATCGTACTTTAGAAAATTAGAACTGGTTACATTTAAAAGGAAAAAAAAAGCTGATAACCTCTGGATATGATATTAGACTGGTCAGTACCATTCTTATTTTCATACATCTTGCATCGTACATCTTGTATGATAAGACTGTTTTATTTCAAAAGTTTTGCTCACTTAGAATCTTCTCATTTATTCCTGCTATATGTGGTTAGTGACAAGCACTTAACAGAAAGCCGCTTAATTGGCGTGGACTATCTTTAATGAAAAGAATTGGAAAGTAGTTTAAAAATCATTTTACTTTAGTAGTATGTAAAGTAAAGAAATTAAGAGTCATAGTTAGAGATTTTAAGGAAGCTTATTCAGTGAAACTCTCAGGGAAATTATAGATGATACTACCAAGACCTATTTAGAATAGAACAATATACTACAACAACCAGTAAAGGTTGATGTGATAGTTTAAATCAATGTAATGATAAAAGATACCTTTGAAAATTACTAAGAAGTTACATCATGACCATCACTAACTGGTTTTTGTGAAGCTGAGTTTGACCTCAGGCTGAAAGGTGGTTGCCATATTTGTGTAAATCTGATCACTTCTGTGGGACTACTTCAAGAATAGGGCAATTCTGTATTGTGCTGTATTTCCTGGGGGAAATGAGAATTTCATGTGCTGGTACTCCACAAAAGTCAATCTTACCAAATGCTTGTGGCTGCATTAAATGTTTTGAAACCTAGCCACAGGTGATGATTATAGTTGCCCAATGTGATATTGTAATGTCAGAAGAGTATGCAGAGGTAAAACCCTAGTGCCACTGATGTCAAAAGCAGTATCACCTGGGATGTTTATCCAGACTGATTACAGTCTAAAGCCTGACCACTAAGTCCTTAAACTTGTGAAGGGTCTTATATACTAAAGTTAGACTTTGACTTTATGGATATATTCTCTGACTTGAGGCTGTGTTGGTCTTGAGAAAATAATGGCACTGGAGTATATGATGCATGATCCTGCTGATGGCAGAGAAGCCGCGCTCACCTGGGAGCTGACTGTGGCTGCCATACAGTGCTGCTGCCACCCCAGGGAGTATCATCAGACTCCTGCCTGCATTCTCACCACTCCCTCAAGATTTTATGGAGAATAGGCCCTTGTCTACAAGTCCTGAAAATACTTGGACTTGTGAATTATTTTATTCTCAGAAAAACAAAACAAAACAAACAAAAGAAGCTTTCTTTTTCCTCATTCCTGCTGAATAACTGCTAGGATCCATTACCTGTAGCACATTAACTGTATTTCTTAACCTTTGAGACGGCTGACTGAGTTCTCAGGTAACTGATAGAAGCAACACTTTTATTTCTGTATATCCATGCATACCTGGTGATCATCAGACAAATTAAGTCCATAAATTTTATGTCTTGTTATTTTTATTCCCCTTTTTGATGCTTATAGCCTCCCCTTCAAATCTACATTCATTGTTGAGTTGAAAATAAGAAGTCCCAGATATTTCCTTAAGAGCTGTACTGTTTATGGGCTAATAGATAACTCCTTCCTGTTAATTCTCTTGACTGCGAAGGTTGTAAAGTAAGATGGATTAGACAATACTAAAGTAACAAGAAAGCATTAAACATTCCTGTCAAGCTAGACTGAAATCAAATATTTATACACCACTAAATCACTTTCTGATTATAATGCTGCTTCCAAGTAGATTCAAATGCTAAAGGACCTGATGCTAAACGAATTGAAATTTTACTGCATTATTTATTTGGGCTAGTTAAACCTGTCCACAAGCCATAAAAAATAAAATGTAATAGTGCAGTTGTGTTAAAGGAGTTGATGTTAATGGAATTACTTTGCTATTTTTATGCTGTTTTATTGCACAGGTTTTTGAAGTAATAAAATTGCCACTTTATATCAGAGCAGCCTCCATTTGGCTTAGTATGTCATCTCTGATAATGGCCAGGACCAACACTCATATGGACACGAGAGAACCTGTAAGCAGGGCATTAATGAACACAGCACGCCCAAGGGATGTTTCTTCTGTGCTCCTTTGACTAGAATTTTACTTATAGCCTGAGGCTGGAGAGCTTATATGCATTCCAAATACTTTGTAATGTGTGAATTTAATGAAGTTGCAAATGCTAATATCCACTGAAAAATCACATTCTTTTTGACAAGACTCTGCTCCTGAAATCTTAATATTTTAACAATAATAAACTCAGTGTGGGTTGCTAGAAACATCAGCTTTAAAATTGCTGCCTTTCCTTTTTATTGAATGCTCTATTAATTTCATGTTATGGGGGAAGAAAAATCTAAGCAGCAGTAAAACTCCTCTGTAATAATTCTGTTATATTCTCCTAGCAGATTCCTGTTATTCATGTGCTAATTAAAGAAAGTAGTCTTACTGGCAGGGAAGGATATGAAATGAGTAGATTCACTGGGGACTACAGAGGTAATGAAAACAGTTCTGCTTCTATGCTGACACTGCTAACAAGAGTGCTAATTAGTGCCAGTTATGGCAATGGGTTTATGGTAAGGGTAGACTTCTACCATGACTGGATCTGAATACAATTTTTTTTCCTATTTGGCTGTCATTCTCATAATGTAAGGAAGGAGAGATGACACCTGGGAACCAGCTCTCCTGAGATTCACTTGCCTCAGAGGAATAGAAATGAGGAGATTCTGTTCCAGTGCCAGATTTGAAAGCTGTGCACACTGCTGAAGAGCTCCTGCCTCAAACATGCTAACAGTGTTGTTGTCAAGAAACAAGTGCTTGAGGTCTTGTAGTCCTTGGAAGTCCTGTGCTGTCACCCTTTGAATCAGGTTACTGCTGCAGTCGAGTTTCTGCAATCTGCCAGGCAGCCTGGTTGGCATAGTGTGGAGCTGGTTCTTAGAGAGCTCCAGTGTTGTTAAGTTAGGAAGAAGCTGGACACCATCTATTGATGTTAGTTGATTTTCTGACAGGAAGAACTCATACAGGTTTTCTAGGTGCTTTGTGTCTCGAAGTCTTATTGTTTTAAGTTGGTTTTTCTCTAATTTTAGTGACAACAGGGATTTAGGTAGGTCAAGAGGCACTTTTGTCAGAAAGTTGCCATTTAAACTGAGAAACTGTAGATTCTGGAAAGATGCAAAGAAGTTGGTTGGGAACGAGTTCAGTTTATTATCAGCCATGCTCAGATACTTCAGCCTAGGAAGCTTAAGTGGTGCAGACACAGATTCCATGTTGTTGCCATCCAGAATCAGACTTTGTAAATTCAAAAGGGAAGAAAATGCGCTTGAAGGCAGGGTCGAAATCAAGTTGTTTCGAATATCGAGCACTCTTAGTTTCAGCAAACCTTCAAAATCAGATACATGCAGAGTGTTGATGGAGTTATCAGCGAGTTTCAGAATTTCAAGGCCAGATGGGAGGAAGGTGGGTATTTGTTTTAGCTGATTTTTGTAGAGTTCCAGGGACTTCAAGGTGCTCAGAGCTTTGAAAGTG
Source organism: Loriculus beryllinus (assembly GCA_039877255.1). Lineage (NCBI taxonomy): Eukaryota > Metazoa > Chordata > Aves > Psittaciformes > Psittacidae > Loriculus > Loriculus beryllinus. The sequence goes on from JBCJKH010031857.1 coordinate 6,992, forward strand.
TTGTTTTCTATTGATTCTGTGCCACTGCATGATAGGACCAGCTCTTCCAGGGCTGACATTCTCCTGAAGTCAGTAATCTTAAAGAGAAATAAAAAAGTCATGCGATAGTACACCATCTAGTTATGGATCTCCTCATTGGGTGCTTCTTCTGAATGCTCTGACAATTGCTAGTGTATATTGAGAAACTATATATTTAGAACAAGAAACTAAGGGAAATGGTAATGATAGAGTTGTTACTGTAGGTACCTGCAGTTTGCCAGTATTTACTTGCATTTTTAGAATCTTGTTGAGTTCATATTGTTAAGTTCATATTGTGTCTGGTTTTGAACAATCACAATGTTTGAATAAGGAATATTCCTTTTCCTTCTGCCTGGTGGATAGCCTCTATAAAATAAAGAGATCTAATATTACCATTAAATGGAGATCCAGTATCACAATCTTTGCAGAGAGCAGATGGTTGTTCATGTTCACTATGCTCAAAAGAGCTTGCTGGAATACTTCCGAGTTCATCATACAGCCATTTCCATATATCAGCAGTACTGTCACTGCAGCGTGTATTCCGCAGAGGAAGTATACATGGATATCATCACCTCTCCCTACTATAAAGTTTTTGCAGGAAACTAAAATCTGACATTTGTATTTCTTCTCTCCCCGCACCATCTCTCCTTTAAAGTAAAAACCTCACATATTATTAAGATGACCAAACCAAAAGTGTCAGATCAGCTTGCTCTGAAAATCACCTCAGTGGAACAGATTGCTTTTACACAATCTTAGGGTTTTTCTTATTTGGCAATAAACAGATGCTTTGCAGTGGGAAATAGAACTTAGACGTTGACTGTGACTATAATATACAGAGGCATATTAATTGCTTCATTATATATCTGCTGTGTTAGAAGTGCTTGTTACCAAAGCTTCCAATCTTGTGTCTCAAGTTAAAAAGCAAACTTAAGTGAATCTAGCAGTTCCCTCCAAGCCAAAATAAGAGGAAGCATGCAATGAAAGTGAATCTGGGAGTTCTCTGAGAACACCAGTTCCTTAAAAAGTAGTTTTCTGAAACTATCAGAGTTGCTGCCCATTGGCCTCGGTGCTTGATTTGTAAGAATTAATTTATATGGGTATCACAGAAAGCTCAGAGCAAGATAAGAAAGTGTTCTGCGTGGGAGAGGTGGGAAGGTGTGCCTTCATCCATTTTCCCTTACCATGGCCAATAAACATCTCACTACATGTTTCACGAGTACCCCATCAGTAAAATATATTAAACTAACACTATAGTCTTTATACTATTTCCCCCAGAGACAGGTAGCTACCACCACATTTTACTCTCATTGAGAGAAACTAGAAAGCATGCTGTACAGCATAATTACCCAGGGAACTACAGACCAGTCAGTCTCACCTCTGTGCCTGGCAAAATCTTGGAGCAGATTCTCCTGGAAGGCATGCTAAGGCATATGAAAACCAACAAGGTGCTTGGTGACAGCCAGCATGGCTTCACTAAGGGGAAATCTTTCTTCTGTGGTTTGGTTAAACCATAGGATTTAAATATTTTTAAGTAAATATAAAATGCTCGGAAATGGAAATATCTGACATTTGATGAAAAAAGGACAGGAAATCTGGAGCAAGGCCAGTCACAGCATACTACTTCTGCTCAAAAGGCTCTGTCATTTGTTACATTATCTGCTTAGTAATGTTCATTTTGCAATAAAATGCATTCTCAGTACAGCTATAGGTAAATAGGTGAAATTATTAACAATCTTTTCAGTGTTACGGAGATTATTCTTAGATGAAAAGGGACTACTAATTAGTGGACTATTTTTTTCCTAGTATTTGCAGTGATATTGAGTTTTCTACATCATACTGCATTTTCCAGTCTTCTCATTGTTTGGGACCTGTTTCTTTATTCTGAAGAATTAATAACTATGCTTTGGAGCTCTACTGTCTTTCTCTGGGTAGTCAGGAAAAGAAAAGGAAACCAATGAATTCTGATCTTTGCTTTCCTTGTTGGAATATTGTGCAATTTGCTGCCTTACCTTCGGTACTGTTTTCATTTACATTATACTTTTTCACTTTAAGGCAGGGCAAGCACAAAGGAAATGCAGTACTAGCTTCCAATTAACTTTCTGCACTTGCTAGTGGAAGAGTACAATGCTGCCCCTATGTGAAGATGAAATCCTAAGCTTATCTCTTTTCAGCATTAATAGCAGAACTTGCTGACCAATATATTAAAATTGTGTACAAGAAAAACTGCTTCATTGCCTGTTAATATTCAGTAAAACTCACTCATTATGATTCTATATCTGAAACTATAGACTGAAAAATGCAGGGTTTTTAAATGAAATAGTACAGTAATATTTGCAGAAAATGTATGTCTTTTGATATTTGGAAGTAATGATTTTCAGGATGAAGTTCTGTCTTCACTGAAGTCAACAGAAATTTTGTCCCTGACTAATGGGAACAAAATGTCATGGTCATGTCAGACCTCTAACCATCTGCTGATTTGTCCTGACACCTTGAGAAGCCACTTTCCTAAGAGCTAGTTTCTGTTTCTGTAAAATGTGATTGTGAAAGGTTGCTTAGCTGCTTTTACTGCCACATGGTGATACATGAAGCTAATTGAATTTCACCTTAGTTTCAATGATAGACACTGTCTTAGAACTCACTCATCAAGAATCATGTCCTGTACATATAGTTTGGCTAAACAGTTGTCCAGAGGATACAAGTTTCAGATCTAATAAGATTTTGTAGATTCCACCCCTTGCTAATTCTTAAAATGTCTGTGTTAATAAGAGCAGTTGCATAAGACTAGTTCTCAAAAAAACCTTGAGCATATTTAGCACTACACTGCTGTAACGTAGTTACAGCTGGTGCTGGGAGCAGAGGACTTTGGCACCCAGCTCCTGTGTGCCATGTGGAAGAAAGTTTCATTCATGTGTTGAGATTTTAAATAGACAGGACAATAAATGCTCTCATGTCGCGAGGATGATCAGGGGGCTGGAGCACCTCCCTTATGAAGACAGACCAAGGAAGTTGGGGCTGTTCAGCCTGGAGAAGAGAGCCTTTCAGTATTGGAAGGGGGCCTACAAGGATGCTGGGGAGGGGCTCATCATCAAGTATTGCAGCAACACGACAAGGGGCAATGGGTTTAATCTTAAAGAGGGAAAATTCCAGCTAGATATAAGGAAGAAGTTCTTTACTGTAAGGTGGTGAGGCACTGGAACAGGCTGCCCAAAAATGTGGTAAATGCTCCATCCACATCAGTGTTCAAGGCCAGGTTGGACAGAGCCTTGGGTGACACTGTCTAGTGTGAGGCGTCCCTGCCCATGGCAAGGAGGTTTCAAACTTGATGATCTTAAGGTCCTTTCCAACCTTAATCATTCTATGATTCCATGATTCTATGATAATAAGAAACAAGAAAACAAGAGTTTTAAAATCTGCAATCTGACACATTACATAATTAAATTCAAGAATTTTCAGTTGGATTTGCATTTGTTCCCACAATCACAGGACAATCTACCAGCTAACTAGACCCCTAGTGCCCACCCAAACAGAAAGAAAAATCTCAGGGGAAAAAAATATCTCTGGAGAAAACATCCATAGCCAATGCAGTCTTCTCAGAATTCAGCTGTGACTGAGTGCAGCACTTTGCTTTGTGGTGTAGCAGGAAAGATTTGTAGTACTTCCAGATTCAGAGCTGGTAGTCAGCTTCTGAGGTTGGAATCACTGGACTTAATCTTTTGGTATTGTCCTTGTCTACATTTTGTCTAAGACACCATCATCATCTAGGGAGATACTGATGGCAGTGCTTTCTAGATTTCAGCAGTACTACATATTAGAGTAGGGCTGATGACTGAAGGGTTCACAAATGATACAGATTGGAGAAGATTACTTACATATTTTGCTTTTGGACACTAGGATTTTTGGAAAGGAGACACCACGCTATTATATTAAAAACAGACAGTGGTATCATTACTGGAAGTGTCTCTAACTGTCACTGTTAATACTAAACATCATGAAGCCAGACATCTCAGTTAGATACTTCAAATACATAAGATTAATTATCTTCTGGAGAGGTACCTCCACAATCACTAGGAATAACAAAGAGAATGCAGGGTGACTGGCTTCAAATCTGGTAACTAAATTCTATGTGTCTAAAGTTTATTGTCCTATGCTTTCTTTATATTTGAAGACATGTTGAATCACATGAGTGAACCCAGTGACAGAGCTGGTCGCCTGTACTGACAAACCCCAGTTACGCAGCTTTCAAACGGTGCTACCCAAGCTCTCTCTCCTCGCATGTTCTCTACAAGTCCATTTGAATCCATTTTGGCTT
>JBCJKH010031858.1:9700-22665 GCA_039877255.1 Loriculus beryllinus
TATTGTGTGCAGTTCTGGTGTCCTCAACATAAAAAGGACATGGAACTGTTGGAACAAGTCCAAAGGAGGGCCACGAGAATGATCAGGGGACTGAAGCATCTCCCATACGAAGACAGGCTGAGAAAGCTGGGGCTGTTCAGCCTGGAGAGGAGAAGGCTGCGTGGAGACCTCATAGCAGCCTTACAATATCTGAAGGGGGCCTATAGGGATTCTGGGGAGGGATTCTTCATTAGGGACTGTAGTGACAGGACAAGGGGTAGTGGGTTCAAACTTAAACGGGGGAAGTTTAGATTGGATATAAAGAAGAAGTCCTTCCCTGTAAGGGTGGTGAGGCACTGAAATATGTTGCCCAGGGAGGTTGTCAATGCTCCATCCCTAGCAGTCCTCAAGGCTGGGTTGGACAGAGCCTTGAATGACCTGGTTTAGTGGGAGGTGTCCCTGGCCATGGCAGAGGGGTTGGAACTTTCCAAACTGAAGGTCCTTTCCAGTCCTAACTATTCAATGATTCTATACAGCAGAGTCCCAAAGAATGCCTTCAAAAAGGCAATGTCAAATGCTGCTAGCATGGGAATCGGCAATTAAAACCACTTGGGAATGACAAACATGGTGGATCTTTTTTCTCTTCTTAGCCCTGCCTGAAGTACAAAGATCTGTTGAGAGACTCTTTTTCTTACTCAGGCATGTGAAGACCCTACAGATGTTTGGAAATGGAGGAAGTCTGACATACACAATGTGGCAGCACCTTGCAAAAGAAAGTTAAGAATGTAAAACTAGATTGGAAAATACTTATTTGAAAACATGCCCTTTCTTTTTAATATGAAAATATGTGTAGTTTTGAATGGTTGTGTAAACTCTGAGTCTGAAAGGCAGTTAATTCTCAGTAACTTTTTTGGGCACAGAGTGGCTTAGCATATTGGAAAGGGTTCAGATGCACATTCATGAGGCTTTAAACAGCCTGAACAACCCGTATAACTTTCAAGTTTTTTCAGCATATATATATATTTCTTCAGTTCTCTTCTGACTCACAGCATATAAAGAAAAATTAAAAAAAAAATATCAAGTCCAAGTCTTTAAGTTCTTCTGACATTATGGACAAATTCAGTGTCACAGATTTGTACTTTGCAACAGCTGGCTTTATATAGCCTTGCCAGCAGCTGGAATTTATTAAAACCTTGATTTCAGGATCAGTAACACCCTCATTAAAGTTGCACTGTTGCCATATGGCCGTTGGAACTCTGGCATTGAAGACATGATGGCCAAAACTTTAGTAAGGCAGAATTTCTAGGATTTGTAGGCATGGGAAATAGCAAGCTTTAATAAATAATCACTGTCTGGGGACCTTTCTAAGCTCTTTCACAGGGTTGCAAGCTCAATTCTGTAGCTGTAATTCTTAACCTTTTTAGCAGGTGAGTGCCTGCACCCTCTTTGAGTCTAGGACAAACTCATGGGGTGTGATGTACGTCTTTGAAACCCTCAGTTGGTGAAATTATTTGGTTGGAGCTGTTCCACAAGCTACAAGGCTTTCACAGAGGCTTATGGGAAAATAAGCATGGTCAGATTTGAGTAAAGCTAAGGTAAATGCCACTCAGACTGCTGAAAGTGGTGCGAAGGGACTATAAGGCAGTGTGAGTGAATGGAATGGATTGTTCCCTTCACTGTTTTTTTTTGCTCCCTTCACCTTTTTTTTTTCTCCTGTGCCTTGTGACTGCAAGCAGCCTTAATGTTATTGCTTGCATTTCATTAGTTTTAATCCTGCTCTCATAAGTAGATGCTGAGTAATCAGGTCATAGGCATTTGTGTGTATGCCTATGAAACAAATCATGGTGTTGAGATGACTAGTGGAAACATTGATACTTGGCAGGATTGGGGTATTTTTGAGCTGTTTGTCTCTGCCTGCTTAACTTCAAAGGTTAGGCTGAGTTAATTTTGGCTTTTTGCAATGCTGCTGAAGAGACAACAGTGGTCCCTGCTGAGGTATTATTCTGCTGTAAAGATTAGACTTCATAGTCTGTATTTACTTGTCAGCAACTCTGAGCTTTATTTGGAAGGTACTGTTTGTGGTGTTCTGACAAAATGTCAATTTTTATATACAAATAAATAATAATAGAAAAAAAACCCAAACCAAACCCAACAACCTTCAAAACCTCATGAAAGGAAGTATGCAGACTTCTGATGTTTCTTTGAGACAAATTGGGGTATCAGGAGTAGATGACAACTGTAAATGAAACCGTACTTGTCTTTTCCTTGTTGAAATTCCCTGCCCAAGTTAAGTTACTTAAAGTTATCCCCGTGTACTATCAATAGCACATGAAATTTAGAGTAATGAAACTAAGTTTTAGCAAGACAGAGTGTAATTTTTATATCTGAATATCAAGAAAAAATTAAAGGAAAAACAGAAACACTGTATAGCTTGTGTTTGCATTTAGGACTCATAACAAGCAGGTGACAGTAAAAGAATTTAAGGACTATCTATGGCATGGACGATGGAAGTCCAGGCTGAAAACTAGTAGACACATTCCTCTTATTAGGAGCATTTAGTAGTGGAGTAAGCTTTTCAGAGTGTAGGGTTGGTTTTTTTTATGTTGATTATCACTGCTTTATTGGTGCAGGCTATAAATATTACAAAATGCAGTATAATAGAACATGGTATCTGGTTTTGGTCATTATTATTTCTTTTTTTTTAGTTTTATTCATGTGACTTACTAGACATTTGTGGAAAAAAATTAATATGCTGATCTTAACACAAGAATTTTGATGCAAAATATCTGTTTAGGTACTTTTCTGTAAATCTTTAGTTATTTTGAAGCTAGAAACAGAATAAAGGTTTGCAAACAAACTGAAGACCTAAAAGTAACACTAAGAAGCTGCTGTTGGTATCTTTATTTCCCAGGGAGGTACGCCTGCCTTCCTTCTGTTTTCCCTTCTTTGGTGTCTCTATAGCTTATGAATAAAATCAAGGCTAACAGTCTTCTGAAAGGATGGCCTAAAAGCTTATCAGAAAGCAGATGTCTGCATTTAAGTCTCTTTGTTGTACAGTAGCTCTTCTCTAAGAAACCAAACGGGTTTTTTTAGCTGTTGTGGTTCCTTCTAGGGCTGCAGGTTTGTTTGTAGTGGCTCTGGCCATTCTGCCTGTGTATTTTTCCACTTTAGAAAGAGTAAACTATCAGTGAATATTTAATAATTCATATTTTCTCCAGCAGTATCCTGTTCTCAAAATGTTCAAACAGCATTTCAGGAAGGAAAGGATATTTATTGGAAATTGAGCTAATAGGGTACTTGGATGCTGCAAAGTAAGGGTGTTTTTCTGAGCTTTTAACCATTAAAAAAAAAAAAGAAAATATGGTAACTTCTATAAACTTCTATATAATGAGCTGTCAGTATGGAGTACAATGGGGAAGCTCAAGGAAAAATGGTTTTCAGATTAAGTGCTATCACACAGTGGAGATGAGAATTGTGGATTAGGCAATACTACAATTCTGATTTTTCCTGTTTAAGAAATAGGAGGTAACTAAATGTAGCTAGCCAATTTGTCCAAATAACAAGAGATAATGCTGTATAACTTCCAATATAATGAACTGATCTATTTTAATTAGTAGTTGCTGTTCTAGTGACATGAGTCTACCTCAGGCAGATCTAACTCAAGCAGTGCCTATGCTGTTGACAACTCCTGCTTTCTCTAAACTAGTACTTTCTCTCTACTGTTGTAAGTAGAAGTACTGTAACAACATCAAATCAGGGGAGTAGTTTATCATGGATCACTGAGGAGCCATGAATTATTTTATATCTAAAAATTTATTTTAAAATCAAATTACTTAATACATGGTAAAATAAACGCTTGAGCAGATTTATTATCCAGAATATTTACTGTTACGAAGCAGAATTTAAAATCAAATAGGGCTGAGGGACTAATATCTTCCAAAAGCCCGAAGGCATATGAAAAAAACCCTACAAAAACCTTGGAGCTTTTCTACCCAGATCCTTATAAAACCAAAGGAGATCAGTATCAGGGCACAGGATCTAAATGCAGAGGATAATAGAAACATTATATTCTGAAACAAAGTTTCTGAGAAAATACTTTCCACTGCCCTCTGCTGACTGCAGGCTATGTAGTGATCTGGTTCTGCTCGGCTGTCTGCAGTTCTGTGCTTTTCTCAAAGTCGTGCACTTGAGAAGTAGGTGCTAGCTGCGTTATGAATGGAACTGTGAAGGTGAGTCATACTTTGAGGATAACTTCTTGCTGCAGGGGCTGCTATAATATCTAAAAATTTTTCTTCATGCTCCCCCTGCAATGAGCCATGATATATTGGCAAATGTAAAAAAGCATTTTCAGGTCTTTGACTGCCAGATTATATTCACTACTTAAGTTTGGTGTGCTGCCTTTGTACCTGTGCTGCTTGGAACCATGTGAACTAGAAAAGTATTAAACGTTGTCTGGCCTATTTGTATTGTGCAAATGTCAGTTTTATCCCGGTCACTGAAGAAAAAAGAAAACAAAATGAAACAAGTATATCATAGAAATTTGTCCTGTATTTTCGGGAAAAGCATGATGAATATTTGGAGGGCAAAGCAGGCTTTAGCATTACAGCATCTTTATACCCTCTTAACCCTGCGCTGTCTGGGGATCAAAGCAGTGTTTAGGGCATCTTAGCAGGAAGGCACTGTAACTTTATAGTAGATGGTATTGCTAACCAGACTTAAGATACAATGTTAAAGTAACACAGCTCCTGCTTGCTTACTGTGCTGTGCATTGAACCTAAAAATTAAATCCTCCTCTGTAACTGTTTGTAGCCTGGATCTAGTACCAAGTTAGGAGAGACATTTTTAGAGAAGCAGAAGGTTGAGTCTGACTGTAGTACTAAAATGCAGCGAGAAAACAAGGCAATTGTCAGTATTACAGAAATTATGGCCCTGTATAGGCTTTCTAATGTTATTGTAGTGTCTTTCTTCCCAATTTTTTTAATGTCTCTATGCTTCAAATCAGAAATGTCAGCATCCTGTACTAGTTTCTCTGAAACGACTTGTCTAGATGCTACATGCAGTTATTGGTGTGGTCAAGCACCAGGCACTTTCATTTTCTAAATGTAAAGGCATGCAACTCTTCAAAGCTAGGCTAATTTCACAGACAAAGTAATGAGTTAGTAAATGTATTTCAGTAAGTATCACTTGGTTAGGTCAGGTCCCAGAAGTAGATAAGAAGCAAGATGCTTCCCAATCAAGTCTTCTATGTCATCCTGAGCTCTGTGCAATGTGGCTGAATGTTACTCTCAGGTTAGCTACAGTCAAGATGTACAGATGAATTAATGGTATATGCTCATAGACAGGTTTGAGGATCATGTAGATGTGTTAGACATGCTTATTACCATGAGGGAAGCAAAAGGCAAGGTAGACTCTCAGTTTTGTAATTAAGTGTTTTCCTCAAGCTATAGTTTTTAGTGATTGCACTTCCATTTAGAGTGCTTGCAGGCATCAGTCTCCTTCTGTTTAGTGTTCAGTACCATAAGTGGTCTTCATGGTTTCTTGGATGCTGCTGCAGTGCAGCCTGTCTCATTGGCAGCCTGAGCTGCCTCTAAATCTTGCATCTTCCTCTCCTGTAGATTTGAAGTACTCTTGGCACTTCAGCATGAACACGTGGGATCTGCTGTAAAAAAAAAAGTGTGTGCCTCTGATCTGCTGAGTTCAGAGGCCTCTGCCTCAGAGGCAATTTGGAAGGTTATGTGTCTTCAGTGTTGAATGCGCCTGAGGGTCAGGACATGAGTGGATAATGTAGGTACCCAGCCTGTCACACCTGTGGTGTCCAGTATGTTCAGTTTACTGGCTGAGGGCGTAATTCTGCATGCAGTGGTTGTCTAGCCTCTGTGTTCTGAAATCAGGTCAATGATCACAGTTAAATGTAGCTTGGAGGAAGGCAGCATATAAAAGTCTGTCTAATGCTTTAGCAGGAAACTTGGACCAAAAGCTGCGCTAAGATTACAGCCTGTACAGTTCTGAATGCTTCCATAGATGGAGCACTTGCAAAATTGCAGTCATCACTAATTGTGAATGTTGACCTTGTAGAAGAAGGTAAACCCTAAGAATGCTTCCGTAGAACAATGTTTTTCTGGCCTATCCTAAAGGGAAGGAAAAAAAGTCAGTGTGGTTATGTTGTAGAAGTTTAGAACACTTCTGTTCTACCTTTTCCAGCATGTTGTCTAAATGAAATAAATCAACTGTTGCTTTTTCTTGCAAGAAAAAACCCTTAGAGAAAGATTCATGGGATTTAACTAATTTTAACTTTGGCTGCTGCTTGGCTCTTCTGTCTGCCCTCATCTGATGCAAAGGCTTTCACAAGTCTCGTGGTATAGAGAATGAACTGCAATCAGTGAGGTATGATTGCTTATATATTATATTGGCTGCTCCTTTATTTTACTCTGACACCTTTAATTCCTCCTGGAATTGGGGCTGTGCTGTACCTTTCAAGATCACTGGCCACAGAATTGCATTTCGAGGATTTTGCTTCATTCAGCACGTAAATATTGACAATGGCAGTAGAGGGGAGTTTCGTGTTGAAAGCAGATATAGTTAAAATATTGTTGGCTTCTTTAATAGGATATCTAGTCTAGATACATCTGCCTGCTTACTAAGTTAATTAGCTATTAACTGACTTTAGAAGTGGATTTAGTTAACAGCTATTTGTTAAATAAGTACAGTTAATTTAGTAATTATTCATCTTGCAAGTTAACTGCCAACTCTAAACAGCTATGGGTACAATTATGATTGCTTTCTAGCATCAATTTTGTTACTGGAAATGGAGCTCTGCAAGCTAATTTAAATCTGCTTCACAATATATTTGCAAAGTGTAATTGAATAGTAGTTAGTGACTGGTCTGTCAGATATAGAAATTAGTATGCGGGTACTCAATCTATCTCAGTCCTGTAGGACCAAGAGGAGTAAAATGTATCATATTTTATTTGATCTGAAATCCAATGGTGCAGGACTGGCTGCTTGTGAAGAGAATTGAAAGTTGTCTTTTTCACATGGTGATTTTTCTGAAGAGGACTGCAAATCGACACTTCTTTTCAAGGAAGGATTTCTTTCTTAGTAGACTGCTATAAAGCTTTTAAGGTGTGTTCACTAATCAAATTGGACCTATTAGTTTGGGTTTGAAATACATACATTAATTCTCACTGAAGAGTAGTCTGTCTTATTTCTAATTCTTATATCAATTCAAGGTTATGTGTTGCCTTTGTAGGCAGAGAATAACTCCACAAAGACCATATTTTGTCAAGCAGCACAAATTAATGTTTTTTCATTTCTGATTGATTATAATAGGATAAGAAAGCCTGTGTTCTTGTGGGGTTTTTATGCTGTGGTTTTGGTTTGGGGTTGTTTTTTTTTTTTTGGAGGGGTGGGGTGGTTTTCCCTTTCAGATGTAGTCAGTGCTATTCACCCGTGTGTTCTCACAGGGCTGGTTTAGAGAGATCATGCTTTTCAAGAGAAATCTCAGAGAAAAATGCTCCCTTCTTGTCCATCCCATTTTGGGGATGGGAAATCAGCGGTAGAAAACTGGAGGTGCCAGCCAAACCATCACAGGATTCTTCCTTCAAATGAAAGGGGTCCTTCCGAAGGCAAGTGGCGTTTATAATTATAGACTAGAAAAGAGCAAGATCAGCAGCTGCTGCTGCTGCTGCTGCTTGTGTTTGTTCCCTCTGTAACTGACAGGACAGAGTACTTGGCAAAAACAGACTTCCAGAAGTGGAAAGACATTTAACCCCTGTTCTTGTCAGTCCATTCCTCCTGGGGCTCGGCAGCAGCAACCCCTTGCTTCAGGTTAAAGGAAGAACAAGGTGACTATTGCAGATCTAAAGGGGACTTTGGGACGCCTGAGGAAGAGGAAGGGTCCAGGATTTACCTTCAGGCTTGGACTGCCAAATCAAAATAGCAGGTTAGTGGGATACAGCATTAGCTTAATATGTTTTTATAGTTGGCTTAACTTGAATCTCTCTCACTCACTTTCTCTACTACCCCATGAACTAAGAAAAAAGGTGAGACAATGACAAGGGTCTGAGCAGTGCCACTGTTTATTTATACATTCTCTAATGTGCCTTTCATGGTCAGTTAGGAGACTGATAGCTGTTATTTTTTCCTGCGGTTTCTCTCTGAATCCTAATGCATCCTGAAATCCTCAGCCAGGCAAAAATCCCATTTAGAGGTGAGCTCAATATTAGTAGGGGCGAGGGAAAATGTTTTATTTTTAGGTGTTTATGCCTAAGATCACTTTTGATGATCTTAGCAAAAGTGGTGTAATATATAGCTCACATTTCAGCCTGCGCTTGAGAAAGTTTTGGAGAGGGAACAAACACCAAGCGAAAGGAAAAGCAGCATCATAGATATAAGCCAAACTCTCTGCAGGCATAAAATGGACATAACTTGTGTTATGTCCTCAACTTGCAAATCCAGCAGAAATCCTTGCTCTGTACCTGCTGATGAAGTTAAGAGCAACACAATTAATATAAAAATCTTTCATGACACCAGTGCCTGTAGTATCTAATCTAACACTCTCTGTCCTTCTGTGGCCTGGCCAAAATAGTGCCCAGGCAGGAATGTGCTGGGGAGCATTGTCATGCTTTGCTCTTCCTATCTGTCTCAGTTTTAGCTTTTTAATTTCCTGTGTCCATGACTAATGTTGGAAAGACTCTCAGTCAACATGCTGCCCGTGAAGCAAGGTCTTGGGACCACCGTGCAAGAACTAGACTCAGGGCAAGGCTTTACGCCAAAAGTTCCCGGGAAGCAAGGGGGGAGCTGCACCCAAGCTGTTCCCAGAGGAAAAAAGCACAAGTGCAGATTTAAATCTATTTGCTATGTTGTGAAATCTAGTCAGACAGACACATGGCTATCACTCATAGTTTCATATAGTCTAAGTCACCTGATCTGACCTAATGTATATTTTAGGACATTGAATTATATTACCCTGAAGTCCCTATATGAACCCAATCATGTATATTCAATTAAGCATTTGCTTAGCAGGAAGCAAAACCACAGTGCATCACAGGTAAAGCAGGGCAAGGAAATCAAAGTACTGAAGGCTGAAACTGCTGTAGCAGTCCCACTTTTCTTTGCCCCATTTCAGAGGTGGAAATTAAAAGCTGCAGACAACCAGCGCTTCTCAAGCTAATGTGAAGGGTTTCTATTCAGAGCCAAGGGCATTGAGTAAACTGCTATAAGAGATGGCTGGAATCTGATTAAGTGAAATATAGTTGTTTGCATCAAGCAGGCAAATAGTGCTTCATGGACAAGCACTCCTTTCCCAGTCTAATGGGATAGGGAAATATTCTTAATTCTGAATCCTATTGTCATTACAGATCTGCAATTATAGCCAAAACCCATCCACTAGGCCTTGCAAGACAGGTTTTGCTGCAGGTCTGTAGAGGAGGTGGACCCATTTTGTTCAGCTCAGCTCCTGGCCAGTTTCTTGGCACCATCCAGTCATGGATGCCTGGGAGGGTGACTCCTTTCTGAACCCCATATGCAGAAACTGAGCACCATGACCTGATCTAGTGGAAGGTGCATCTGTCCATGGCAAAGGCTTAGAACTAGATGTTCTTTAAGATCCCTTCCCACTCAAACCATTCTATGATTCTATGGTTTTGACACCAATCACTGCCTTCCTGCAGAGCTGCATAAGCTATGAGGGTGCTGCAAAGCAATATTTTTCCCTCCATAGCCCACAACAAAAGGGACTGGACAGAAAGTTTCACAGGTGCCCAGGTACCAGGGGAGACCAGCAGATCCACTCAGCCTCAACCCTGTATGTCCCAGCTATGTGAATTCTTCCTGAAGGCCATCTTTTGTCCAACTATCTGCTCTCATTTTAAAGATCCTAAACCAGAGCGTGTCTATACAGTCCTATGTTCCAATATTTTGTTGCCTGCACAGTCAGCAATTTGTATTTTACTTCAGACCGCATTTGCCTAACATTATCTTTTCATTGCACTGTGTTACCCTGGGGGTCTGGATTCCTGCCAGGCTATAAGCCCTCACATTATCAAATATCATTTTTAGATCTAAGTCCCTACACGTGGGTAGTCCCACCGGAGGTTTCCATTACAGATTAGATGTTAGTGGGGAGGTAGAGACACATTTCTTGATGTTATCGGCTGAATATGCATGCTCCCCAGAACTAATGGGCAAAAGGCAAGGACTAAAGCCTTCTATACTTTTAAGGGAACTCAGTGTATCGTTAAGAGTATTTTTTTACCCCATTCCACCACTATAGCCCAGTCACATATTTCTCCCATTGTTTATAAAGCCCCATTTCTGCTGGGAAATGGAAATCTCTACTTCCATTTTCTTAAGTGTTTCATCCTGACCACAGGCTTTTTAGCAGACAGAACTGCATTTTTGCATGCCAGTCAGCCAGTTTGGCTCCTGAATTAAACTTTATGGAGTTCAACAACAAGAACAAAAAATTTAAAGGCCTGTTCCAAGTCTCAGAAAAAAGGAAAACTACCATTTGGATGCTAAAGAATAAAACTCATGCATCTTAACAAAACCCAATAACACCAAAAAATTCTCCAAGCCCACGCTGGCAAACCTTGAGCAGCCATTCTGCAGAGGAGAAGAGACAGTCTGTCAGCAGTAGAAGGCTTATGTGTCTTTTCTCTGCTAATTCCCTTGGTGACTGAAAGAAAAAGTGGCACTTTTACAGCTGAATTTTAATGGCTTACTCCATGCTCTGCAGCAGAGACACAGCCATGTTGCATGGAATACCATCAAGCCACCTATTAACTAGGGGTTCAGATTATTTTTTCTGAGAGTGAAAGACCTACAGTGGCATCAAGAGAATATAGACAAGAATCTTATTTATGATACACGACTACCTCGAAGCTTTGTCTTGTCTTAGTTACTCCCTACCTTGAGGCTTTGTCTTGCCTTAGTTACTCCCTTTTTTCCACGCTGTACAAAACTTGTTTCATTCACATTTGGATTTAGTTTGTTGGGGGCTTTTTTGTAAGCACATGAAAGTTCCTGTAGCATCTCCCTGCACTGGGTAAGTAAGTAACAAGCCCAGCATAAAATATTTACCTGTATACTTCTAGTGCTTCAATTACACTGTGCCACATTCTTCCTATCTGAACAAACCTATGGCTTTTTTTGCATGGTATTGTGAGCATGTGAGCATTGATGAGTATGTCTAGCTACCAAGCTAAGAAATAACAGGGTTCCCCACCTGATCTCAGCTGCTGTCGTAATCACT
The DNA here is from genome assembly GCA_039877255.1 of Loriculus beryllinus. Taxonomy (NCBI): domain Eukaryota; kingdom Metazoa; phylum Chordata; class Aves; order Psittaciformes; family Psittacidae; genus Loriculus; species Loriculus beryllinus. Next base: position 20,934 of record JBCJKH010031858.1, read on the forward strand.
AATGAAAGAGGCAGTCTCCAAATCTCATTTGGTTTTAGATGAGTGTAATTACCAAAGGTAGCTAAAAATACTGTCTGGGGAGGAAGGTGTATTTGTGGAATTCAGATTTACTTCTCTGTTGAGAAGCCAAGTTTTGAAAAGGATTTCAAGCAAATTTATTTCCTTTTCTTTCCTCACATGAGAATGGAGTAAACTGAGAGTAAGCAGAGGTTTCAGAGGTGTAACATGTCCCTGCCACTGCTTCCTGGGCAGATGGCCACATTCAGCGCTAGCTGTTGCTTATGAGTGGTCTTTGAGGTAAAGCCCAAAACCAGCCTTGCGTCTGTCAATCTGCAGGTCTCAAAGGGGCTTGTAACTGCACGATAATAATTTTTCTCTGTCTTTCTATATATATAAATACATACAGCATGTATTTATGTATACCTATACCATTATATGCATATATGTGTGTATATCTATGTGTCTATCTATACAAGGGTGCATTCAGATTAGAACATGGTGTCTAAAATATTGTTGGTTTCCTGCTTCTCTTCTACTGTTTCTAGGCTCAGCCTGCCAAGACGATGACAGTCACTTATTCCAGCAAAGTAGCAAATGCCACTTTCTTTGGATTTCACAGATTACTCCTAAAGTGGAAAGGCAGCATCTACAAATTGCTGTACAGAGAATTTATTGTTTTTGCTACTCTTTACACAGCGATAAGTGTATTATACAGGTACACTCTTTCCAATTCACATCTCATTAAATGTTATACTGAAGTTTCATACTTCGTAGTGTTAGGCTGATGAATGATGGGGGGAGGTTATAACATAGTTATTGTCTTTTCCTTGGACCTTTTCTAACGTGCTCTCCTTTCCATGTTTACTTTAATGTTCCAGAGAAAGCATGTAGGATATAAATAAAATACTTTCTATCATATTCTGCTGATTCTACTTTCAGCCCACTGTTGAGCAACCACCTTACTGAAGTTAGGCTAAATAAACATCCATGGCTAGCCTATGTTATATAGCTTTTATCATTCTGATGCTCAGTTGGCAGCAGTGAGCATGCCTCTCTGCTTTGGATGTTAAGTATAGACTTTTCACTCTAATTGCAGAACTGTGTCTTCAGTTACTCAGTGGTAATTTCTTTAACAACCCTGAAAGGTAGTAATTTGAGAGCCAGGTTATGTAGTCAGGAGAAGAAAAGGTTTGCTTAATGCTAGGGTGACATGCGAACTTTATTTCTAAGCTTGCAGAAAGCCAAGCAAGACTTCATGGAAACCAGACGTGGTTGTTAGCTGTGTGTCACCCAGCACCTGGGAGGGTCACATTAGGAGAGCTGCTTCTTCCACCAAGGCGTGAATTAAACACCTGTATGACAGATGCAGTTGCAGCAATTAGTGAAGTGAAACTTTTAATTGATGAAGTACACCACACAGAAGTATAAAAATCGTGATTCAGCTCTTGCCTTGATCTCTAATTAGACTTCAGCGTTTGCTCAAGCAAAGTGAAGCAAGGAGAAAATGAGCTTCAGTTTGTCTGTGATTAATCACTAATTTTGCAAAATGTTCTATACCTGTAAACTCAGCATTAATACGTAAAGAAACACAGGAGTCTCAAATGTATTAAAATTAATCTAGTTTTACTGAATATTGGCAATTAAAGACCATGGTAAATACATCATCGAAAGCTTTCTATATGTGCCCCAGGTTCTATTGCACAATTGTAAGCAAAACCCAACAAATATTTGT
>JBCJKH010031861.1:15271-26774 GCA_039877255.1 Loriculus beryllinus
AGTGTTTTTAACCAAGGTAAAACATTTCCATTTAGGAGCAAACCATGGGGAAATGTGAAGAGGAAGTGCTGCGTGGTTTTTTTTTTTTTTTGGTTTTTTTTTTTTTTTAATATGTGTCTGAAACCTGTTGGAATGGAAATTAAATCACTGTCTACGTTATCCTTCCTATTACTTTAGTGCCACTGTGTCCTTGCAGGAATGAAGTTACTGGTTCCATTTGCTAAGATAAACAATATTCATGTACCTGGGTCTGCTTTGCTTTCACAGACAAATTGTCCTGCAACATCCTTCTCTATCAAAACTGAGCACTGATACTACTGAGCTCTGGTCTCCTGTTTCCTCCAGTACCAAGGGAAGTGATGCAAGGCAATGGTAGTTACTATTTAGATGTTCAGGTGATTCTTCTGAAGTTGTTGCTGCTTAAAACCTTTTTAGTGGTTTTTAGTCATAACATAGACACAGCATTGATGTTCTGCTTCTTCAGGAATATAGGTGAGATAGGCCTTGGGACCGTAAGGGATGTTCCTTGTAGGCCTTATCTGGTGTAGTGAAAAAGAGGTGATAAAATTGAGACACAGCATGGTGTTTGAAAGTAGGGGGAGTAGGAATTTTGAGGCATCACAGACGTAAAAATAGTGGGGTTTTTTTTCCTGAGAATGATAACTAAAGCTGTCATTAAATATCATCATTGATAAAACTCTTCCATTTCCTCTCTTCAGTCTGTCTTTTCTTGGTGATAAATAATGTTCCTGACACACTTCAGTGGCCTTAATTCTGATTCAAACCATTCTTTCCTGTGCTGGAATTCTTTCTGATTTCATTAAAAGATCCTGAATTCTTTTTTAGATTTCCAGCGGGTTTGACACTTCAACATGTCGTCCTCCAGTGAAAGGAAAAAATGGAACAAAAAATTGTGTACCCCAAAGATTTCAAAAGACCTTTTCTGCCTCAAATATACTGAACTCCAAATATGCTGCTCTGAGGCTTTCTATCCAGGAAAAAATGTCAAAGTCGAATAGTTTGGAATCTTGCACATTTTCTCATCTCCATTCCAAAGAGGAGAAAATCACTTCCTTATGGGGTTCTTTTGCTTTATTTTTAGATTATTGATAGTAATTTTTCAAGATCTGACATTTATGTGCACATCAAGGCTCACAGATATTCTATGATTCTATATATACTTAAAATGAAAGAATTTCTGCTGTGCTTTGAGACCTTGAGGGGTTTGAAATCTTGGGTTTTACCTTTGCTTCTTCATTCTGACAAATTGAACTTCAAAAAGGTCACACTATTTGCATAAAATTTTCTATTCTGATGAGTTTTGAAGCCCCATTCTTCAGTGAAATCCTTAAATAAGTACAAAAATTGAAAGTGAATTTGTGTCTGTTCTACAACCTTATATACTCTCTAAAACGCAAAGTACAGAAATGCAACTGTGTTCCCCCAAGGTCTATGTAAGCAATGTAAAACTCATTGACTTTAAGTATGTTTCACCTGAAGAAACAAGGATGATTTTAGGCCTTTCCTTTCTTGAAAGCACAAACACAGTTCACAGACACGTTCTATATGAATCTTAATAGGCCTAGGGCAGTGTAGTGAAATCTTTGACAGCAAGTAGTATAATGAAGGAGCAAATAACACAGATGAATAAGTTTTCCTTCGGTTGTGGCTGGCAGTTGTTTGTGGATTACAGAAAAATAGGAGGCGATTTGCTGACCTCCCTGTGTATCAAGTCTGAGTTTTGTAATTTTGTTTAGTTCTATAATTCCGCTTTCCCTTTTTTGTACACACACAAATCAAAGCTCACCATAGGCAATCTTGCATAAATTGACAGCTGTTTATTTAAATTACCACAGCCTCATTGTATTTCCATCTTTCTCTGACAGACATATGTTCACTTGGTGCATTAGAAATAGACGCACATATTGTTTGCCATCCTGTAGTAACTGGGGACTGGACAATACTGCTTGCTTAGACAGTTGTATTATATTTGAGATCTGTGTAACCAGCGTTGGTCTTATTTTTTCTTTTAATCAATTCAGTAGCACATATGTTTGAGTAATCACTGTTTTGTGCCAGGAGATGGGATTAATTGATCATAACACCACAAGGGAAACATCAACAGAATGCAGAGCATCAAGTATGTAACAGGTTAAAACTGGCTTGAGTGCTGCAAGAATAGCTTGCAGGGTATATGAAAGTAAAACTATTTTCTCCATTTGGAATTTTAACATGAATTTAATGTGAAAAGGGCTAATAAAAGTCTGTCATCTTTTTCACTGTGTTGAAAAACACATAGAACCACACCATCTTAAAGGGTTCATTTCTCAAACCAGGTTTAAAAATGTGTATCTTTATTTTTCCTGAGGGATTGGAAAATGAATGTACTTGAAGGGCACAAAGGGAATATGCAAATTATTTTTACTCATAGAAAAGAGACATAGGTAGCTTTTCCATCACCAATAAGAGCAGACACAGGGCAAAAGGACTGACCCTCAGAGGGCAAAGTTCTCAAGTTTTCAAAGTAGGTGGTACAGTTACTCCTCGATACCTAAACACTGCTCTAGGTAATCCTTCCTGCTCAGCTCCGAAGTGATGGCATTTGTCCAACACATGTTCCAGTTGCAACTCTCTAATTCTTAGAATGTGGGATTGGTTCATACTTACAAATTCCAAGTAGTATTAACCCAGAAATAAAAAGTCCCTATAGCCTAATGGAATAAAACATCTTTGCTTAAATCCTCCTTCAACTCAGTATTAGTCTTGTAATGTCTCTGTAACTCTCATTCTCACTGTGAGAACAAATAACGAAAACTGAAAAATTGTCTGAAACAACAAAACTGAACCTATGAAAGGAAGCTTCTTTGATTTCTCATTGTCCAGTCTTTATTTGGAATATTTCCTTGTTCATGTTTTTTGAGCATGTGCCCAGTTGTGTATTTTGTTGGTTTGTTTTCCATTGCGGGGCTTTATTTTTTGTTGTTGGGTGGGGTGGGTTTTGTTGGTTTGGCTTGGTTCCCACAAAAAAAAAAGCCCCTACTTCCTAGGTATTTCAAGGTGGTTGTCCGAGTTTTATTTTAGATGAGGAATTTGCTGCAGTTGTTCTGGCTTTCTTGGGTGATTTGCCAGAAGGACACCTTAATGTGGTTTCTTTCTGAGGGCATCAGAAGCTAACTGGCATACAACCAAGGCAGTTAATAGTGTATTACTTGCCCTGCATATAGCGAGCATTTGAACTGTGATGTTCATCTCTCCTGCTGTAGGTAGCTTGGTTAACTATCAGAAATGTTCTAGGAGATCACCATCTTCATGTCTGCAGTCTTATCATGAGTTCACAAAGATGGCTTAGATATCTTTAAGCCTGGAAAGAACACCTATTTTGCTGATTTTGGTGGTGAACCAGATTTCACAATAGTCTTGAAAGTTTCTAATGTGCTGATTCAAAATCAGTGCTACTTTTGAATTAATAGATTTTGCTTTTTCATTACATGTTGTTATAACATTCTGATGATGAGTTAAAGATGGTTTCTCTTGACAACAGAAAGGCAAACTAAAGTGACAACAAATCTTTAACTACTGAAGTACTAGTAGAACTCAAAATGTATCATCAGTTATATGATTTTGCTGGGCATGAACAGCATTGGTAAATCTTGGCAATTTATGAAAGTATAGTTCATGTGGGTAATGTGTTAAAGTTCCTCCAAATCGGTGTGCATAAGTTTAAGCAGTATAGTGAAGTAGGAATCTCTGCTGTATTTATGTATATTTGAGAGATATGGATGAACCCACGAAATGCAGCTTGCAGTCAGATAAAAAGGCTGCAAGATAAAAAGACTGATCCGGTATCAAGAGTTAAGTTGAATAGTTTTCTGTAACCTCTAATGAGTGAAAGGTGAAGTATTTTGTCTCTGGATTGTTATTCAGTTTACACTATTATGAAATAAAAGAAAGATTGTGACCACTGGGAAGGATTGTAAGACCCTGCATTATTCCTGCATTAATGCAAGCTGTATGAAACTGTCTTAGCCTGTCTGTTAACAGTAAAGCAGTTTGCATTGTGACAGGTATTGGGATCATAAGTGCATCTGAGCATGGCCTCAGGATTTGTTTCAGGATTTGTGTTAAAGAGCCTAATTAGGGGATGTTTACATTTCAGGGCTCAACAGTATTCTGTTTGAAGCCATTGTCAGTTGCAGCAGGAGCAATAGGAGATTTGGTAAATTGATTTTTCAAATGAGCTATCTTTAAATCTTTATTTTCTCAAAAATGGTGTTATTAGTGATGAATCAAAGTGGTATTAATGTAAATATATGTCCTTACATAGCAATGGCTTGTTCATCAAACGAATTCCCAAATTTTAGCACCTTAAGCATTTACAACTTTAATGGAAGTCTTTCAAGTAATGTTTCATGTTCTGACTGGTGTGTACTCTTCACTTTTGCTTATTTTGCTTTAATTTACAAGATAGGATTGGTTAATATTGTTTAAACTTTGGATTATCATGCCTTAATCCTCCAGTTTTCATATTTTACCGAGTAAATGTTATGAAAAAATGCCTTCTTTTATTTATTTCTATTTCAACATAGTAATATCAGAACCAACTGCAATAACTCTGAAAAGTCAGTGCTGTCCGTACTTCCTCAAAGGACTCCACATGTGTATTTTGTTTTTATTTGCATGGCCTGGGTAGAATTCAAAAGGGTAAAAATGAATAAAAACTACTGGAGTTGAACTGTGTGTAATAAAGCATCACTCTTATTGATGTGGGCTACTGAGTGATGCTTGGCTGGGAAGAAGTAAAATACTTTTCTGAATTGTAACTTACTCATTTTTGTGTCTTATAGTGGGAAAGGTAAATATGGGCATAGCAAATGTTTTGGTTTTTGTTTTGTTTTGTTTGGTTGGTTTTTTTTGTTTTGTTTTTTTTTTTTTTTAAAAAAAAAAAAAAGCCATCCTTTCATTCTGTTACTAACTTAGTGTTATTAAATGAAGTGGGTACATAATACATATTTGTGGGAGTTTCCTCAGATGTTGTAGTGAAAAATACCAAAGAATTGTCGTAAATAAAATCCTGGATGAATGACATATAGCAAGTCAGGTCTCTGTACTGATTTTGGTAAAATGTTCTCCTTTCTCTTTCATTTTCCTTCTTACCGATGTTTATTAGTCTCTAATGCTTCCCATTTCCAGTAGCAGCAGAATTTATTAGATTCAGAGATTACCTATGAATGAATGTATGGAAATTTTTTTGTTTGTTTTCTTGTTTTTAAACAGAAAGAGTAGCATTGGAGACCTACTGCTTTTGTGTTGCATTTCCAGGAAGGCAAAGAAAGTTTGATTGGTGTTACAAGCTACAGAAGGAAAATAGCAGTATAGTGAGGGCAGCACGCTCAATACTTCAGCTTTTTTGCTCTAACCTGAGCTAACTAAAGAGCAATACTGACACTAATGGAAAGAACTTTCTCAGTATGGTGAAACAGCTCATTACAAAGCAAAGAAACAAAGCGAATAAGATTAAGGGGGAAATCTACACAGAATTATAAAGGTTTGCAGTGAATGGAAAAAAAAAAAATTCTGAGAGCTCCATTTGAAAGACGGGAACTTTTCTGTACTCAGAAGGCCACAAATAACTCATCTAAACGCATTTACTGCTTTTTACATCCAGAGCCAACCACTGAAGATTGAGGTTGGAATATCAGGAGAGTCTGTTCCATGCCTTTAAAGTGTATGGGCTTAGGGAGCACTGCTACTAAACAGCAGCTCCAAATAAGCAAGTTGGATGATTTTAAAAATAATCTATCTGCCTCTCCATCCCCTGATGTTTTCCTTTAGTTTTTAATTTTTCCATGTCCATTGCATCTCAACTTCTATTAATGATTTGGAATAATGTTCCTTTGCATAAAAGATGGCATAAGATGACTTAACAGTCCTTCTAGAAGAGATTTAAAATGATTTTTTTTAAAGTCTTTTCTTAAGTGAAACTGATACTTTCTAAAGTTCCTTAGAAGAAAGCTCAATCCTTATTTGGTGGAATCATAAATCTTAGTGTGGCTTGTCAGGAGCATGAAAAACTTCTGTAAGGAAATGCAGTGACATAGAGAATCTCTAAGGGAGGCTGAAGACGTTTTTTCTACTAGCTAATAAACTGACTGCAAAATACATGTGAATAATCTTATTCATGCCATTGCCCCAGTGTATATCTAACTGAATTCTCTAGTATATGTTTTGCCTTTGCATCATGCTCTAGGAATGCTCTAAATGTCTGGGACTAATTATTCATCAGGTGCTCTTCTGCTATTCTTCTGCTATTCAGAAGCAGTCAGTAATTGGTAACAGCATCTTCTTCTGCATTTCAGTTGTTTGCAACTGAAGAAAACCCCCTTTACTCCCAAGCAATTAGATTTAATATTTACTTGTTTGTCCCTTCTTGCGGCCTAAAATCTATCTCATTTTGGTCTATAGAGAGTCCATGAGTCTAGGTAAAGAAAAGGCTTGAAGGGAGTGGAATAAGGAGTTCTGGGAAGTTTGCCCAGTAACATCAATGCTCAGCAGTTTCTCATTTAGCTTTATAGTTTCCAATAAGAAAAGATCCTTTCTGAACAGTGAAATGAATACTGCATATACCTGTCATTTTCCCTGATTTGGTTTTTGCACAGTTCTCTTAAATATTTATTGATTCCTATATTACCAGTTTGAGACCCTTTCATGCCTATTATGTATACCCTCTATAATTTGATTTCCAAAAATCAATATACTGTAACTAAATAGATGTTTCTACTTTCTGCTTACAAAACAAAAGCAGAACCCCAGCAAGGTTACAGTGTAAAATGAGAAAAATACGGGGAAATTTTCAAGTGCATCCTAGTGTGCATCTTTTCTTACGACTTATTTTGAGATGGGTGAATTATCTGTGTACTCTAAAGTTGTTAGAATCCCCTTTTCAATCAGGAAATTTAGCTTTCAGAGTCTAAATACTATGTACAGTTATACTGAATTTTTTCCTCAATATTTTATTTGTAAAGAAAAAATTGGGAAGTTAACATTGTTGAAATACTTCTGAAAAGAAACATTTGCTACTTTACTTGGTATTTTTAGTGCTACGTGCTTGCGTGTTATAAAATAAACCAAAATAATTCATTTCAAACTAATTTTTTCAAAATTTCCACATTTATTCCTATGTAGAGCCTGAGGGAATTACTCTGGATTCAGTTCTTTCATACTTTTAACCTTGAACTATGGAATGAAAGAGTAAACTTAGCAATTCTGTGGATGACAGTGACCTGGAAGGGCCTGCAAACAATTTCAGGACAAGGTTACAATTTAAATTAACCTTCATAAATTGAAGAAATGATATGAATCACACAGATAATATTCAGTAAATAGAAGTGTGAAGTGCCGCATTTGACAAGGAGAAATTAAAAACACAGAAACAACATGAGGGAGTATTGAGTAGGCAGTGCTAAGTGTACAGAGAGATGTAAGAGTTAATATGTCATAAACTGAGCAGGTCAAGAATTAATATTTTGTTTTGCTATATATTTAAGAGACATTAGTCCAGAGCCCTTTAAGTAACTGAGGTTATTTAGTGTAGAAACCAAGCAGAAATAGGCTGATAAGTGTTCCAAAATATTTTAATAGTGAGGGAGAGTCAAGTGTAGTTCATGATGCTCCAGAAGAGGATTAATTTCAATTTGCAAACTTTTCAAATAGTGGTTATGAAAATCCATATAGCTCAGTAATCATGAGTGTTAGAATAAGTTATTTAGAGAAGTTGTGGGTTTGCTGTCAGTGTGGACTTAAGAACAGGTTAGGTATATTAATGAGAAGGTAGACAAATCACCTTCTGCCTTCTTTTCTAGACCTGTGTCTTTTCACAGAGTTTTGCAATCTTTAAATTTTAGTCTAAACCTAAATTCAGAATGTTCATAATGTATCATGGAGCCCTTTATTCTGTACATCTGTTTAGTCTTACACATTTTATTGACCATTTGATACAACTTTTCTTGTTCATGAAACTTCCAACTGTGTGAGCATTGTTCATTGTTAAAGCCCTGCACTTAAAATGAGGTTCAGCTCAGCAAGTAAAGCCTCATAATTGCCCCACCCAAATCTCCTTATATTATTTGTTCTATTTAATTAATTACGGATAATGAAAGTAAATTATGCTAAAGAAAGTAGCACTCAATTGTGACAGGCAATTGTACTCATTAATCAGACTTTGCAGAGCAAAGTAAACAAATCTAATCAAAAGAAAATGAAATTTCTTGTTTACTATAAAACCATAAGACTCCTAATTATAAATTTAAGTGATTATCTGAGAGGAATATAAAAACTTTTTAATAGTTAGAGAATTATAACTAGAAACAACCTTAGATTATAAATATTCTGAATAAAATTTGTATGAGAGATACCAGTGATTTTTGTCCAAATCAGAAACACTTCCATGATTTCTGAAGGCTGATCCTGACCTTCCCTGCAGCTTGAGATTTTCGCTCATTCTTACATGTACTCAGAACACATCAAAGATGTCTTTTAGATGAAATCGATTAATAATGGCTTAATGGTACAGAACAACATGCAATTCTGGGTTTTCAGAAGAGGTTGAACAATGGCTTTTTCTGTCTTCTGGCTTCTTGCCAGGTTGGATTGTGAGTGATCCCACAATAGTTGAATCCCTTTGTTGACATGTCTTAGCTCGGACCTTCAGCGAAGGCTTCTGTGCCTGAAAACCGCATGGCAAGTGTTAATATAAGAAAACTTTTAAGTAAACTGGATTGGAGGAAGGACCTACAGATCTTTTGCCTCATCTTGAAATGCAATTAATGCAGATTTGGATCTTTGCACACAATGGCTGAGGCTTTCAGGGACCTCTGGGGATTGTCAGGTCCAATTGCACGCTCTAGCAAGATCAGCAGGAGCAGGCTGTTCAGAGCTGAGGCCCATCAGGCTTTAAAGATCCTGGGGAGCAGAGACTCCACAACCTCTCTGGGAAATCCCTTTCAGTGTCTGACTGCCCTCACAGTAAAAAAAAAGCTTTTTTCTAATACATGGATTTCATTTCCTCTCTTGACTTTGTGCCCATTTCTTGCTGTCCTGTCACTGGGCACCACTGAGTCTGGCTCTGTCATATTTACTTCATACATAGTGACAAGGCCCACCCACTCCTTAATCACCTGTATATCACTTTCCTGGACTTGCTCCAGTGTGCCCAGGTCTATGTTAACATGGAGCCTGGCATTGGACCTCATATTTCAAATGTGTCTTGCCAATGCCAAGCAGAGAGGTAGGATCACCTCCCTCACTCTGTCTACCACAGCTCACGGTTTCATCACCCACCTTGGCTGCATGAACACATTGCTGCCTTAGGTCCTTCTCTGCAAAGTCTTTGCTGTGCTTAAAGGTACCATATAAAATGCATAAATAGCTATGAGGCAAAAATGGAATTTTAGAGTCAGCTTTAATGTGCTTTTAAAATACTGGAACCTAGGAAAGGGTAGCCTTTTTACGTGTGGAGGGAAAAAATGAAAAGAAGCTTTTATGGGTACTGTGGTGGCTCCAAGAGCAAAGTTTTAGGAGATAGTATTTAACTGGAGTGCTTTTTAATGTTGCTTTTTGCTGCAGGCTCAAGCTTGTAGGAGTAAACAGATACTCATTTTTTAAGTCAATGAGCAAATTCTTTTCTCCTACTTCAAGCAAGGAGTTATGAGGCTACACACAGAGATTTGTAACTCCAGGAAATGGATTTCAGCTTTTACCACAGAATTTGTCAGATGCTGTGGTTTCAAATAGGAATCTTTAAGCACAGTTTTGGACTAGAATTGTGTTGTATCTTAAGGGTTTTTTTGTTGGTATTTTTTATTTGTTTAGATTTAAGATGCAACTTCATGTTTGGAACTTTTTGAAGGCCCTTAAAGTTGCAAAGACGATTATTTAAAGGAGAGAGAAAATACTTCTTTTTTTTTTCTCATTGAATTATTTATCAATACGACACAGCATGAAATGTGGAAATGGTAATTACAAAGGTCACTTTAATTAAATTTAACGCTATCTTCAGGCTCACATCTATCTAATTCCCTAGTGACTTAGATTAAATATGGAGGTAATACCGGGCAGGATTTTATATACAGCCAAACACAGGCTACAAAGATAAGAATCACTAATGTGTGCTACTGCCGAGAGCTGTAAGGTTTTGCGTTTAACTAACATTTTACTTCTGTGACTTTGTCATTGCTTTTTTTTTTCATGCAGTAGCTTAGGTGCTCCTCAAGGAGATAGCTGGGTTCTTAACCCTGCACAACCCCATAGTTCTGTGCATGTTCACTTGCACTCACTCACTGTCTTCTTGCACTGCCTCCCTTTACTCCAGAAGTTTCTACTTGTTGGACACACTGTGTTGCTTTTAAGGCAAAATGTTTCAGAATTAGTGCAGCTACTAGGATAAAGCTGTATGCAATCTGGACATCTCCTTCCTAACAAAGCATATTTCACTCACTAAATTATGAGCAAATAAATAAAGCATTTTACCATCTATTATACTGATACATTTCCAAGATACTAGCAGCATTTTGTGACTTTCATTTAAGTATGTATCTTTTCTGAGTTTGTACATATTGCAGATGCTTCCACCTGAATGAATACAGCTAAAACTAGTTCTTTTTATTATTATTGCTCTTAGTAAAATATTAAGGATTTTTTGTATTTGTGCTGGAAGTCTAATAGCACCAAGCAGACTTTCTTTATACTCCTGCCACTCTCGGCCTTGCTCTTCTGAGCTGAAGCTTCTGAATAGATTGCAGAAAAGTGATTCTGTATTCTTGAGCAGGGCAGGTCATCATCATTTAATTCCTATTCCTTATGACCTTCTCAGGTTCACTTTGAAAAAGATAGTAGTTCTGGACTGATAAGACCTTGCTTTCAGGAATGTGTTCTCTCACCCAAGCCCAGTGGCAATGAGCTTTCTTTTGGTTTTAACTGAGTAAAATTCATGCTAAACGTAGCAGTGTGGTGTGTTAATGGTAGCACGCAGGTATGTAATTACAAGGGCGCTGCAACCAATACAGTAAACCCTACAGTTGCTCAGGGCCACACAATACAGAATTGCCATGTAGCAAGCTCTGCTTTCAAATTTTAATGAACAAAATTCCACTTTAGGAAAACAAAATGTTCTTAGCTCAAACAGCCAGTCTCTACTGAATTGTTTTTTTCCAGTCTTCCTTTTTGTCTGACTCATGCAGATTAAAAAAATATCTGTGTTCTCTTTACCTTTTCTGTCAAATTATTCTTCAGAATTCTTTATGAAACACAGTGGTTCATTTCAAACGTATTCCCTGCTTTTGCTTACTTTTGAGGACACCTCCATAATGCCAACAATTTCAAACCTAAAAGGTTTCCGATACCGAATCAAATCCTAAATGGGATCCCAGTCAGCAAGTAAGGAATTAGAAGGAAGGATTGGTGGTTTTTAATAAGGTAAGGTGGAACAGTAGCAGTAGGTAGCATGATA
>JBCJKH010031864.1:2215-12729 GCA_039877255.1 Loriculus beryllinus
TTGTGAAACCGTTTTAAATTAGTATAAAACAGAGAAACCAAGGGTAAAGCAGTCTGTTGAGTCACTGGGCTTTATAAGCTCTATTGTCATACTTAGCTTTCTTGTCCATGGCTTCTCTAATACATATGTTTAGTAAAAATGGTATCTCCTTTCAGGACAGCTCCTTGGAGGATACCTACAGCCCACTGGCTCGAGAGCATAAATGCAAGAGGTACTTTGCTGCAGGACAACACATCTGAACAGAGGCAATCAATATGTCCTTAGCTTCTGCAAGATCTGCACAGCTCCTGCAGTGACCTCCTCAAACAGGGCTTGGCAAGAGGCTTAATGTCTCTATGGATCTCCTCACAGGAGACAGGAAGGGTGAATGAGGTGAAGAGGCTGAGCCTGTCTGAAAGAAAGGACTAGATAATGGCCAAAGAGTTTCTTTTTACTCTTTCTGGCATTATACTTTTGCTTGATGGCAATAGTCTTCCATTGTGCTCTGTAAGCTGAGAAGGACATCTTGTGTATTGTATTGCACTACAAGAAACCTATTTAGTGCATAGTATGGTGAGTTAAAAGAGATAGATTCATATTTTGGGCTCTCCAGTCAATTATCCATCCTCCCCATGCTTTAGTGGCATCCATATAGCACCAAGTTCTTTAGGCAGAAGAGCAGCTGTTGGGTGCTCTTCTCTCAGCACAGAGCCATTTACTTGCATGAAGCTGGATTGGGTTTTGTTTCTTTGCTTGATGGCTTGGAAGAAGGTTGGGTTCCCTGTGGGTTCATTGGCTTGCAAATATTTTCATTTCTGGCCTTATATCTCTTGAGGAGAGTTGCTTTGGCATTTTACATATCCCATTAGAGCTCCGGATGTTATTTGTGAGTAGAGATGTTAATAACTCGGATGTCCCATAGGGATTGTGGCATCCTTTGAAGAATAAACCCAGTATTCCATTCCAGTTGAGGTACAGGAGTTTGTATGATTAATTCATGACACATTTCTGTTTGGAATAAGCTCAGTGGTGAGACTGGATTTGTTTGTCCTTCTCTCTCCCAAGGCAAGGCTTGTTAAGTGTTACAGATCTGATTTGGGTGGCATAACGCTAGTGGAGTCTTTTGGGAGTGGCATTTCTATGTTCTTGGATTCAACAGCCACTAAGGAATTAACCTTCCTTAACTTTGTAATAATCAAAGATATTGAGGATTTACTTAAACGAAGACATTTTATACCAGCAGAGGCAAAGCAGGTATGTTGTGACAGTACCAATAGGTTTAAGTGAGCTGCATTTTGCACTGAGGTAGCACAGCTTTATTTCTTATCTAAATCAGTTTAGCATTATTTCATATGGGCATAAAACTGGGAAATGGAATTTCCCTCTCTTTGTTTCTGGAGGACATGTTCTCCTTGAAATATTGGTGGTTAAAACCCTTGAGCACAAGGAAGAGTGTAATGTAATCACCATCTCTTGGCTCAGTTTTGATACTGGTTTCTTTCCACATTAAAGTGCCAGCCATTAGATCTTCCTTAATATATGTATATATGTGTTCCCTACTGGCAGGAGCAATATGTCACAATCCAGAAGTCGTACTTATTAGTCTACTGTGTGAACTGATTCAAGTAATTGTAGAGTGGGAGTAATGTTTAAACCAAATTGGATATCTCATCTTACATTCCTTGAATTATTTTTCCATAAATGCATAATTTACCTAAAAAAATCCCAACCCAAACCAAACCATTAAACTTCATTTCTGTACTAAAGAGCCATGATTCTATTTTAAATGAATGTATTTGGGGTTAAGGTTCCCTAAGAATATGTGAATTAGGAGCCAGATTGGTGGTGGTTGTATGGACAGGTTGATGGTTTTGTATGGTACAGGGGAGAATTTCATTTCTGTAAAAGAGGAAGAGATGCCACTGTGAGCAAAACACTGAGCTGGGAATGCAACTGTGTGGTCAAAGCCAAATTGTTCTGTGTTGTTTATGTTTCTGAAGCCTATGGAGCAGATTCCTTCTGTACAGATTGATGTTTGACTTTTTGCAGAAAGGCTGAAATATGATTCATTTTTCATTTCCCAGACATAACCATCCAAATGTGTAGTTTTCCATTATATTCATGTAAAAGACATGAAAAGACTGCAATGAATAAAAAAGTGCTTTCTTTTAATGAAGGTACAAGTTCTGGAAAGAGCTTTCCATGATGCTGACTGTAAAGCTGTTTCTCATCTGATGAAATCTCTATCTGCTTTCAAGCTGTGTTCTTTCTTGCTGTAACAGACTGCTCTGAATGTCCCAGTCCTTTCTCTAAACATCAGAGTGCAGCCTTCATACAAGTAGCATGTGCACAGAGCAGAGAAGTGATGCTGACCAGGTCTTCTAAAAGGACACCTCAGAAACCTTTCTGATTCAATTGAATTGGGTAGAAGTGGAAAGTATTCAGCACCTCTATAGTCTCACCCCTTTGTGGAAATACACCCTAGATCCTGAGCTCCCCTTATAATCAGGAGCTGCCACCGGAGCTAAACGCTGAGTAGGACATTCACGCTTATCTGCATATCTGCTATCAAGCGCATATTTGTCATTCTCATCTTCAAAAGTCAATCAGCTCGCCTCAAAAAGATGGGCACTGCCCTGTCCAATCCTGACCTTTGTGAGAGCAAGGAAGTGTGCAGAGCTGAAAAGGTAGCCAATGTCAGAGGCCTGGTTTTGCTGTACACAACTTGGCACAGCTTCACATGGGGTGATGTTTTATCGCCAATCAAGAGAGCATCTTCATTCTGGAGACAGGCTCTCAGACTTTTGGTTTCTTGCCATCTGCTTTGCTTCACCGTTCCTGATGCAGATAATTCTGTTTTCTTAACCTGATCTTCCAGCCAGTATTAGTCAGAAAAGATGTGGACACAGCAAAGGTTCCCCCTTGCAAGCTCATAGCCTAAGGTCAAAGAATCTGAGTCATAACTGGAGGGCAGTGCCAATGTACGGCCTACTACAAAAGAAGATCCTGTGCAGAACAAGCATTTGATATTACAAACCATCCTTAAGCTATGCTGATCATGTTGCACACAATCAGGTTAACGAGGTCAGAAATGTCTGTGTGCTTATTCTAGGCCCAACAGAAGGAAGCTGCAATAAAAACTCTCATCAGCCCTAAATCCGCTTCATTAAGAGATTTTCATGTGAGTTGATTTTGTTCTTCAAAGAATAGTAAACAATTGTCTCAGATTTTTTCCTGCCCAGTGGCAAATATCCTCTGGTTTATTTGATGGAGCCCCTTGGCTAAAGCTAATTCTTCTGTCTTGTGGTGCAGTAGTCTTCACTAAGTAGTCTTCTTCCTGTTTGGAAATACTGTTGGAGCACAAAGAAAGTCTAGCTATTCCCTTAGCTATTAAAAGGCCCATTCTGATGATTCATGGAATAGTGGTTTTTAGTCAGGATCTACTGCTTTTCTGTCCTCCCAGAGAATAAAACTTAGAACCCAGTATAGAATATGATAGCTTCTTAATGGAATATTTGCGCATTTGATTATTTAAATTGACCTGGGTAGACTCAGCTACTACCAACACAGTGACATCTTGAATTCATTCTATTTCCCAAAAGAGAGAGGGTCAATATCCCTTCAATTTGCATTTGCTTTGAGGTTATTCCAGTCATCCAGTCTGTGTGGCATTAATATTAATATTTAGGCATTGCTACCAATATGATGATGGGGAAAGACAGGCAGTCAAATCTGAAGAGTCATGCAGTCTTTTTCTCTTCTTCAAACAAAGTGTATTCTGTAGGTTCAGGCTATCCACAGATGTAAATGTCTAGATCTATGTAAAAAAACAAGGTTGCATGGAGAAGCAGTATCTTCTATCAAGTCAGGGGGTGTAATTGGAGTACAAAGTCTAACTATTGGGTACAAAACCCTTCCGCTTGCAGTCTGTGTATAGGGAATGGATGAAATTCCTTTCATTCTACATAGCTCCCACTCACAAAGTGCTGTGTCCTTTGTCACTAGGAGGAATTATACTTGCTCTGTAATGGCAGAGGGGGGCACAAGGAGTTCTGTGATGCAGACAGCCCGGCTGGGAGCTGAACTGAGCATGAGGAGACTCATTTCACTCCATCTGCTGAATTGTCAGGGAAAGGTAAAACAACCCATCCCTGTCAGTGTCAACCAATGTCAGCCAAGCTGTGTTCTCATGGGAAGCCGTCCATTCCTTGTAAGTGGAGCCACTTGTATCTCTAGGTCTTGTCTGAAATCTTATACATGAACAGATTTTGCTATGTGTATAGGCTCACCATGGCAGTGATGTGTGGACAAGTGTGGAGCAAACAGTTCAGTGTTCTTTTGCCTGGAGTTTGACCATTACAGCAATGAGTCTCTAAGATTTATGGCATGTTAGACAAGAACTTTTTCACAGTTGGGACTTCAAATAAATAATGGCTGCAACTCCGCTGAGGTTTGATAGAACAGGGTGAGAAGAAACATTTGACATCTGCTGCCTTCTATGCTCAAAATCCAAATGTCTCTGAAGTGGCCCATCACAAACCGGGTCAAAGTAGGACACTTGGTGTCCCCTTGAAGTTCACTTGCCATGGATGAGAATGCTGCACTAGTGTCAGTTCACATTCCCTTCAGAGACAAATCCTTGAGCCTCTTAATTCTTCCTCCAGGGAAGCAGGGCCTGGCAGTGCTGTCTGCTTGTTTACACTGCTGGTGTTAACTGCTTCCTCTCAACTTGCCTCTGCATTCTGTCTCCTCTACAGTTCAAGTTAAAGCAAACGCTGAACAGAGGGCCCTAGTCATAACATTCAGGCACTTACCTTCACTAGTGACTAATCCCTCCTGGAATCCTTTCCATCTGGCACTCGGAATAACCCGAGCATCATACAACTTAGAGAAGCCAGTCCTGCTGACTGTTGGACAAATCACTGCAGTGCAAGACCCTGCCCTTGCATCTTAGCTACTTCACCCCTGTGATGTGCTGAGCATGTTTCTTTTCAGTGACCCCATTGCTATATGAGATCAGACCTTGAAGAAGCCACTGAAACCTAATGGTGACCTCTTGAATTATTGATGTTGCCACTTAATGAGGTATGTGTGTGTGTGTGCGGGGGATCCTTCTTTGTTTATCAGAAGGTTTGGCATGGATACAGGAAGAGAGGAGCCTTAGAAAAGACAGCAAAAAATGTAGGTCGTTGGAAGAGGATCACATACACTCCACAGAGCCTGGCCCTGGCCTGGTTTGGTGTCTGTGTGCAGTGGTCCCTCGCTGCCAGAACTTGCTCAAGGAGTCCTTGTAGACAGAGAAAAGCAGCAGAGGTCTTCAGGGTCAGTGCAGAGGAAGAGGCCTTCCATAAGGTTGACTGTGGCTTCTGTCTGAGCAACCTGGTGGCTTTTGAGGCAGACAGAAGTGCATCCATCCCATCACAACACTTCTTGATCTGGCATTCACAGAGAGTGTTTGGAAGAGTGATGAAAACACTACAGCTACAAAGCGAGTCCACTCATCTCTGACAAAAGGCACTGCTGGGGACTTCTGTCCCTAAAGAGGTCACCACAGGGTACAAAACGGAGGATGAGCAGGTCTTCTGTGCAAGGCACACTTAACATGTTGCCATAGAAACTAAATCCTTAATTCAGGCATACACAATTCTTCCAGCCCCCAGTGAATTCCAGTAATGGGTTTATTATATCACACTTCATTGGTGTCATCTGTCATGCAGACACTCACATAAATGAACCAGCCTTTGATTCAAAACTCCTTTCCAGTAGCCAGACCCAGTAGCGAAAGGGTCTCCTCTTGGGTCTGGTGGTTATAAGCAGGTCAGTGTGCTACCCTACTTTGCATGCTAATGTCTTCCTTCCATGCAAACATCTTCTTCAGTGGAGGAGAACATTTGTTTTCATTTCCTGATATTCCAGTTTATTAAACACGTGCTCCTAATCTCTCAGATCATTGCATGACCGTGCTGCCAGGATGCAGGTTGAAACGTTTTGGTCCCGGTTTCCCCCATATGATGTTTAAGCTGTAAGTCACACTCTTGTCTGATGCAATGTTGTTGTCATTTCTCTTTTTGTTTGGGCCAGAGGCTTGATTTACATTCGCTGATCTGAAGGCTCATTTTAGGCTCCTGAAGTATATAGCACAGTGGTTTTAGATCAGAAAACCAGATGGACAAGTAGGTAAGAAAGTTCTCCGTTGATGCCTATAGATGTACTTACAGTAGATTAACATCTTAAGAAGGTGAGGTAGGGCTGAGTTCATGATGTTATGTTGAAGGCTGGTGTACTGAAGATGATGAGCACAGGACCTCTCTCATGAAAACAGGTTGAGAGAGATGTGCTTGTTCTGCCCAGAGAAGAGAAGGTTCCAGGGGGGATCTAGGATCTCAGATAGAGAGATTTTAGCTGCAGAAGTACTCTGAAGCTCAACAGGAGTAAGGGATTTAGTAAGTTCTGGAGTAAAAGAAACTGCAATAGAGACACGAGGAAGTTATCTCCTTGCATTTCTACAGGACTTGATCCTCAATACATGACATCTTCTGTCTCAGCTGTACCTTATCTGGATGGAATGGAGATGTGTGACACTGTCAGAGGTGAAAGAGAAGGGATAATCTACAAGGGATATACCTTAACTTAGTGATACTTTATGTTCTGTTGTGACATTTTCACACCAGCCACCCAAATGTCTTTTGCTTCCATTCTAGTCTCCTAAAAGTTCCTTTTCTGCCAAGTTTTCCATCATGCTCCCAGGAAAAGCCTCTTTCAGTGGTCTCTGAGGACCACCACTGTGTGCTGTCTCAGCAAGATGCACCTCAATTTATAGTTCCATGTAAGCTACTGCAGCTCTATCACCTTCTCCTTTTGCACCTACATTCTCACTTCTGGAAGCCAGTTGACCTGAAATCTTGTTTCATGATGTGTCCAACATGGGTTTTAAACCAAAGTGTTCTTAGTAACCACCTCTTTTTTGATTCCTTTTGTGCACTGTTAAAAGGAATTTGTGCCACTTATCTAAATGAATAGGACAATGCTCAAGAAAAACCTGAGTGGCATTGAGTGGGAATTGCTCCAGCCCTCTCAGCAGAGAATACTGGCACTTATCTCAGGGCATTAATGACCATTTAATTTGGAATGGGTTTGGTTATTTCAGAAATGCTGTGAGCTTGTGATGTGACCTCCTCAGCAATCCAGGGCTCAGCCAGGATCAGTAATTGGGTAGGTTGGAGTGGAGATGGGAAAGAAGCAGAGAATCATAGAATCACAGAATAGTTCGGGTTGGAAAGGACCTTAAGATCATCCAGTTCCAACCCCCTGCCAATGGGCAGGGACACCTCACACTAAACCATGGCACCCAAGGCTCTGTCCAACCCGGCCTTGAACGCTGCCAGGGATGGAGCATTCACAACTTCCTTGGGCAACCTAGAAGCAGAGAACACTGCAGAAAGTAATGGTGGAGATTCATTCAGCTTCCTTCCAAGTCAGTTGTGAGTCAGTGCTTGAAGGGATGCTCTGGTGGCATTTGTGACATCTCCAAAATAAAGTGGAAAGTGACAGTTCTGCAATACATGAGCAAAGCTCCTGTGAGA
This sequence comes from Loriculus beryllinus, assembly GCA_039877255.1. Taxonomy (NCBI): domain Eukaryota; kingdom Metazoa; phylum Chordata; class Aves; order Psittaciformes; family Psittacidae; genus Loriculus; species Loriculus beryllinus. The sequence continues at coordinate 9,778 of JBCJKH010031864.1, forward strand.
CTTGTAGTGACAGTAGCAGTGTCAGGCAAACCTGATTAAGTACCACTTTAAAATAACTATGCTCTGTCTTCCTGTATTTTCATTCACAAAAGAATCTGCAGTGTCCCATTGCTGACCTGAAAAGCCCGATGCCTTTGCACCCTCGCCATAGTGCCATGTCATAATTCATTAAGAGGCCTCTGTAAAGTCTACCCACAACTTCAGAATGCTTTTGGATTAACGTGCTGTGGAAACAATATTTGTCTTGTTCTCTGTTAAATTGCTTCCTGTGCACTCCTCTCTGGAAGAAATGACCTCTATGTATTCAATTCATGTAACAGTTGATGAAAGTATTTGAGATCTGCAAGGATGACTTGTAAATATGTGACTGTTCTTACTGTTACTAGTGTTTTCGAACATCTACTACCACGGCGTTGACGGATTTAAGCATACACATATTCATTGCTTGGTAGCTGCTGCCCAAGTTGACAGAATCATTTTGACACTTGTTATCACAAAGGCTTGTGTTGAATGAATGTTTTATTATTTGATTTTCTGCCATGCACTTCTCAGATTTGTTGTAGCAGCAGCACATGGTCTTGATGATATTCCCCAAGGTAAAGTAAGCACAAAAGCCAACATAGTGCAGGGCCAAAGGAGATACTGTATTAGAGAAGGGAGAGTTGTTTTGTAAGGCCAACGTATTTGCCTCAGACCTTGTATTCTGTTCCTTATTCAAGCAGAATTGTCCTGCTTCACCTTTCTGTGCTCTTCTTCCCTATCTGTGGAATGGCAACAGGACCCTGGGATGCTGCTGTAGATCGTTAAATGGATCTTGCAAGTACTTTATATTTTAGATTGGAAGGAACACAAGAATGGGAATTGTATTCGTTGCCTAGATTCTATATTGATGTGGCAAACTGTAATCTCTCTGCAGAAGACATTTGGAAGTATTTGACTTAAATGTATGATAACTGACCAGCAGAATTGCTACTCCAGGAACAAGGCAGCTCAGCAGTCAGATGCTCTGCTCCAGATTTCTAGTACGTAGAGATGCTCACTGGCCTGTTGCACAAAGAGGAGCTCTGTGCTCAGTGCTGTTTCCCTGTGTCAGGTATAGTACACTAGTTTATTTCTTAAGTGCATTTGGAAGTGTGCTGCTGAAACCTCTGTGGGTGTTGAAGTCCATCTGGATCATTCATCTAACACCTGAGCTCAGTACGCAGCAAAGTGTTACTGCCAAACCTGCATGATCACTTCCAGACAGGGAGACCAAGAGGGTTGGGACTTCTCTGAGGAAGAGAGAAGGAAGTGAAAGGACTCCAGCTTCTGTTGCGTCTATAGGAATGTCTTATAATCTCCTTTGTGCCTTTATGTCTGCTGTTTTCCCACTCAAATAGTGAAACCTGGCTGCTCACTCCCACTTCCCATTTCTGGATCCTTTGGCTTGATACAGAGTGGTTGCCCTCAGCAAGAACTTTACATTAAACTTAGGGGAAGGATGCATTTAAAATTCATCCAATCATCCAGGACTTCTTAGATGGAGAAGAAAAGGAATGACCATGCAGTTCATGTCATCCTGAAGCAGGAAAACAGTTTGGATAGATCAGACTCTATAAATGTGTATTTCCCTACATCTATTTGGTTGGAATTCTAGCGCAGTTCTTGGCACCCGCAATGTAAAATTAGGCAGTGTTAATCCTATCCTGTGCAACTATCATAAAAGAAATGTCTTACAGCATTTCTATTCATTTTCATTGATATGTAATTCTTCTTCTCACCCTTCATTTTCTAACACAAAGCTTTTGGGGATGGGTGACCTTTCTTCATTTATATATATGGCATCTCTTTGAGTACGTGCTCTCTGATTTTCAGCCAGTCTTTAGCTGTTTGACATTAAACTCAGCCCAAACCTCAGTTACTACTTACCTCTCCTCTGGTGCAGGGCATTGCATCTGAATACCTGGACGTGCACATGGAGCCCTCCTCAATCAGATCATCCTGGAGTCCAAAAGTCGCTGTACAGTTGACAGAGAAATACTTGTAGGGCCTCCAAGTCTGCCCATAGTCCTGGGATCTTTCCAACACCATCGCAGCTGGGCGAGGTGACTTGAACACAGCAATGACATGGGTCAGGTAGAATTCTGTTTCAAAGTCCAGTCTGATTTCTTCCCTGTGTACCCCTTGAGCAGACTGCCACCAGGAGATGGGGTTTGCAAAGAAATCATCCGTCATGTCAGCAGGGAGATGAGAGTTATCAGGCTGGTTGGCATTGCACTTGGTGCAGCGAGGCTGCCCACAGCCATGGGTAACCCGATAGAGGAGATTCTGGTCTGGATAGAAGCAGTAGAGCTCTGTGCTGTTCTGGCCACACGTGGTGAGGGTGACCGGTGTCCTCCCTGTTGCCAGGTTTCCCACTGGAGGGTTGCAGGAGCGGCCATTGCAGCGGAAGGCTCGGAGCCTGGTGGGGTCTGAAACACAGGCAAAGAAACACAACAAGGATAGTTTCTCACACAGTTGTCAGGCTGTAATATAGGTGACCATAGAAATGATTGGGGGCTTTGTCTGGGGAGTGACGTGCTTCTAAGGAGAGCTACTTCATCTTTTCACACAAAGTTGGGAGGGAATTTCTTAGTAAATATAGTCCTTGGTTTTGATCCTCAGAAACTGAGGTCTTTAGAAAATTCATGCTCATGGTGCTTCTCTTTGATACATCTGTTGAAAATGCAGTTGTGTACATCTAAATTTGATGGTTAAACATGATTTTCACGTTTAACCACTGAAGTCTTGTGGTTTTTTACTTTCATTCCAGTAAAGCTCTATAACAAGTCTATACACAAGTCCAGAGGATGGCCATGAGTATGATCAGGGAACTGGAGCACCTCCTGTGTGAAAGTAGGCTGAGAGAGTTGGGGCTGTTCAGCCTGGAGAAGAGAAGGCTGCGTGGAGACCTCAGAGCAGCCTTCCAGTATC
>JBCJKH010031865.1:0-10925 GCA_039877255.1 Loriculus beryllinus
TACACAGCTTGGTGTCATTGGCAAACTTGCTGAGGGCGCACTCAATCCCACTGTCCACGTCACTGACAAAGATGCTGAACAAGACTGGTCTCAACAGCAATTCCTGAGGGACACCACTCGTTACTGGTCTTCAATTGGACATTGAACCACTGACCACAACTCTTTGTGTGCAGCCACCCAGCCAGTTCTTTATTCACAGAGTGTTCCAGCCATCAAAGTGATGTCTGTCCAATTTTGAGACAAGGATGTCGTGTGGGACAGTGTCGAACACTTTGCACAAGTCCAGGTAGATGATGTCAACTGCTTTGCCCCATCCATCAGTTCTGTAGCCCCATCATAGAAGGCCACCAAAAACATTCATCTGAATTTCCTTTCCTTTTCCTTTGTAACATTTGTAAAAGAAACTTAATTGTTTTGAGAGCTGAGCTGTTCAGGTTTGTTTGTTTATTTGTTTGTTTTGCTTTTTGTTGTTTTTATTCAGGACTTTTGAAAGTTTATTTCCCTGCAGTAGAACTGAAATATCCTGTGGTTCAGCTTTGTATTGGAATATGAATTACATCATGCAGTGTTCTGCATGACTACTCATTTTGTTTACAATTTTGACATCTTTCTTCTCAGTTAAACTCTTTTGTTAGCATAGAACTTGCCAGCATGATTTTATTGCTGTAATATGCACATTGTTTGCTCTGCTGTAGCGTTTTTGTCTTCTTTACATAGAAATGGTTCTTATTTAAACCTCAGGTTATGTAGTTTTGGTTTTTTTTTTAAATAGAGATTGTATCATTGCTGCTCAAAGTCTTAGAATGAATTATATTTTTTGTTTATATTAAGGAAAACTGTTACATTTCTTCCAGACCTTATTTAATCAGAGCCCAGATTCTTTCCTGCTTTTCTACTCTTTGAAATTAACATGTTGAAAGCATCTTAATGAAAACATGGGCTATTCACTGAGCAAAACTTTTCAGATCTGCAAAGGACTTGCCCTGCAGGATGCTAAAAATTTCCGAAACCTTTCACAGGACTTCTTCATGAGGTAAATTTAGTGTTGCGTTCATATCCAGAAAACTTTAAAAACTCTGCTTGTACACCTAAATGTGAAGTGTTCTTGACCAAACCAGGTTTAACCTAATCTAACTTTGAAATTGGTACCATTTTCTGCAGGCACCATCTAGAGGTCCCTTCCGGCTTTAAATTGCTCTTTGATTCTGTGACTGGTGCTCAACAAGTATGTAACTAGGGTAACACTAAAGGATAGCATTTTCATTATTACCTCTCTGACATTTGCTTTGACAGTTTATTCTTACAATAAATGAAAACTGGAGTTCTCATGATATTAGTTGCATTAAAAGTCCTCTAAATATGAAAGCCGCTCTTTCAAAGAGGAAAAGGAAATTCCCCCAGAAATCACATGGTAACCACTCAGCAATAAGCCACATAAAATGAAGGCAAAAGTTCTGCGCTGGAACCCTATCTGCTTTTAGGATCTTGATTCACATTTAAGGATTATAATAAAAGAAATAGCTACTAATAAAAGATGCGATATAATATCAAATTGGATTTTGTGAAGCACCTAAGAACATGATTTCTTTAACGTCATTATATAAAACAAAGGCATTTTGAGTGAAAAAAGATACACAGCTAATATAATACATGCAAATATGCCTTCTCATGGACTACTGCTTAGGCAAGTCATTGCCTTTGGTCAAAACTATTTAGTCAAAATTCTAAATAAGTATTCCTAGTCTAAACCATCAAAATTCTTTATACTTGCTGTCAAGGACATAATGAATATTTTTCCTGAATTTATTTTTTATTCAAAATACGAGGGATAATCATGGACAATATTGTCTCGAGAAATCATGGACTTTTGAACTGTTTCTGCGGGGAGCAAGTCCCATGATTTTGGAGTTTCTGCCAACAAACGGAGTGTTTCCTTTCCCAAACTTAATAACTGAACATTTTTAACTAGTGCATAACACATGTTGTTTGTACCTAGATGCATATGTTTATATGTCTAACTGTACTGCCACAACATTGTTATAGGATAAGCTGATCTTTTAATCCTCTTCAGGAAGCTAGCTAAAAAAAAAAAAATAATTGATTGAAGATGTCCAAATGGAATGACTATCTAGAAGAAACACATTTATTTTCTTCACTACAATTTCTTTCCAGAAGTTTTCTATCTTCTTTTCCAAACTACCTTTTTATGTATTTTGCTACTCCATATTTCATACATACTTTTTTCTTAGAAAAACTTTGGAATTTCCAGCTTCATTTTCATTGATTCTTTTTCTTTTGTTTTCATGTTTGCTAAAATCTCTAAATTATTATAAATTGATGAGGCCTACATCTGGGTTGCTTAAAATATTTTTACTGGGCTCCTTAGGTACGATGTCTACCTGCACAACTTTATTTCAGCACAGTCTCTCTATATATTACCTGTCTTCACCGCTATATCCCATAGGACTTCATTCAACCTTTACCTCAGTTCTTGGTGATCTCCATTCAATAACACTTCTTTTTCCATGTTATCTTTTTCCTCTATTTCATTTCATTTCACAAATCTACGGCCTGCTTCTTTGTGTTTTACTTGAGTTCTTATTACAAACATACTTGAGAATCCTATTTGCTCAAACAACTACAATAAAGGAACCTAATTAAGAGATTGGAAAGAATAATAAAAAAAGGACTTCTGTTGTGCTTCATACAAGACTGCACTAAACATAAAAGATAGCAATATTTTCTAATGATAAAACATATGATCTCCTTTTCCCTACTGTCCCAGATAACACACTGAAATAATCTCCATAAAAGCAAGATTTATTTTTGCAGTAAGTTTTGTATTGATCATGGCTACTAGTAACTGATCCATGTATGAAGAAATTATTAGAAACACAGTTAACCAGAGATGTGTTCTGTATACTGAAGTGCTTGTAGGATTGCATTAGAGAAATCTTCAGCTAATTCTCCAGCTTGCCTGTTTCAAAATCAATACCTTTTCTAATTATATGCAAAATAATTTTTTTTCTCTCTCTCTTTTATTCTTTTTTATTATATATATATATATATATATATATAATGTAGTGCTTCAGACAATGGAATAACAACCTTGTTTTAAAAAACTATTTATCCAAGGATGTTCATAGATCCTCAACCTGAATTACTGTACAGCACACAGATTTGTTTAAGGAGAAATGACTTGCATTCACATGTTTTAAACACATGACTTCATGGAAAGATTTCACATAATTTACTCTATTTTTCACAGAAACCTTCTGTCCATTGCTTGCAAGCATGTTTGGCATGAGAACTATACTTCTGGCCAGTGCACACATTTCCTGTGTGACAGGAGTGTCAAATGTAGGGCACAAAGCTGGACATACCCAGGCTGTGTATAGTAGACTTGTGTTTACCAGGGAACACTGAACATCTCATGGAAACCAATGACAGGGGCAGCAGCAGGCAAATTATATATAAACCCTCCAGGTCATAGACAGTGAGTCTAAAGCAGCACATGGCAGTGGCCTGTTACAAATCCTACTGCTCAGGACTTGGAATCTTGAGTGTGGCATCTGGGCCCTGCAATTGCCAGTCCTACTCTCACATAGCCTCAAAGGTTGACTCATCTGTAAAAACAGGCAGAGGAAAATGAAGGCCAAGGGGTCTGTGTACAGCCTGTTCCTGCCAGTTACATCAAGAGGGAGTGCCAAATACAATTTTGGACTGTTCTAGTCATGATTATGTTGATGAGGTCTAAGGATTTAAAAACACATCAGTGTCAGATGAAACTGTATGTACTGGTTCTATTAAAACCGTATTAGGATTATGTTTTCAAAACAGAGCAGGTTTGAAATAATTTTTCAAGGCTACCTTTTCTATCTGTCCCTGGCCAACTTTGTGATCAATCCTTTCACTACTTAGAATAGATGTCAAGCAAGACAGCAGAGATTCATGTCAAATGATCAATAAAGGACTAAGATAGAGTCAAAGCAGTTGTGAATATGGAAGGAAATTCACATAAATTCTGATCCCAGCTCCATTATACTTTTCAAAAGCATATAAATTCTGTTGACATGAAGGAGTTAAAAGAAAACAAACACAAAACAGCAAACAAACAAACAAACAAAAAAAGCAAAAAAAAACCCCCAAAATACTACCCAGACCAAAACTAACCTGCTCTCTTTGCCCAAACTACCCTAAAAACTAAAAGCAGTATTCTAGAGGCAAGCCCCTTGAGTTATGTCATTTCACACAGGATCTTCGCTCTATCCAATTACTAGCTTATACAACAGAGAGAATACCTGCTCTCTTTATATAGGACTGGATGAACTGGAATGACTGACTTCCATGTTTTTGCATGTCTCTGCAACTGACAGGATTTTCTAGAACACGATTTGAGAGGAAAAAGGTGGAAAAGTTTTGCATTCTTGGCTAAATCTTATAGTACATTGCTTTTGTACATGTTAATAAAATAAAAATATATGGGGAAATAAAAAAGACTTTCTATAGAATGCTAGAACAGAGACTACCAATCCTACCTCAGACAAATGCAGTCATGTTCATTTATAATGAAGAAGTTAGTCAATGATTAAAATTGGATTAGGATTCAAAGTATTCAGGTCAAATTCCTCTATTTGACCTGAAGAAAAGCTGTTAATCTTTCTCTTTCCAAAATCAGATTCAGACTTTTGTTCTTGTCATTACATACTAAAAATTATCTTCAGGCAAAGGATTCCCTTAACATGGACAGGTCCACCATCCAGAACTTCATTTCTTCCTCTTGCTGTCATTGATATATTGGTAGCTAATTCAAAAATTTATCTGAATAAAACGTCCTGATAGACACTTCAGATTTTGGTTGAGTAAAGTGGGAATTCCATTACTCAGACTTGAGATTCAGGCTAGTTTTCTAATCAGTGCAGAAATGCACTGTTCTGTAAGAAACTCAGCTGTTTTATATAGACATCCCAGAACAGAATAAAACACTTTGTCAAGGTACTTTTGTACTGAATACGTAAACCTAGACTATTGGCTTTGTCTAAAGGTCATCCTTCCAGAGAGCCAACAATAGTTGAGATTCATTTTAGTTGCATAAGCTCACAATATACAAGGATGGTCTGGAAAGCGCAGCAACACATACAATTTCAAGGTAGAAATAGTAGTAGTGGAACAAGGTGTCTGCCCAAAAGCATACCTGAATTCAGAGTTCTGCACTGAGATTTGCATCTCATATCCTCAGTAGAATTCATTCAATCAATGTGAAAAATCTGAGCTCTTTCCAGAAGGAAATAATTCATACTACAAGGCTGCTACCTCCAGCTATCATCAGTCTCTATAGCATTTAGTCACCAAAGAGTTTGACCTAAAGATTTCAGTTTGACAATTGTTGATGAACTACCTAACTTAACATTAAATATTAAGTAAAGCTTGTCAACAAAATTATTAGAAATTTTGATGAAAAATGGTCCTTTTGTAAAACAACATTTCCCTGGAAATATGTGCCAATTGAAAAAAACCCCTAATCCTCAACTATTATTATTATTATTATTATTATTATTATTATTACTAATTATTCTCATTTCTTTCTCTGTCACATTTTCTTGATGTCCAGTATAGAAAGGATGTGGAAGAAAATGAACACAAAATATTAATATTGGCTGTTTCATTCTAAAATGCAAAAATTAAAGCCACAAATATTTTTAAATGCCCATGAGCAACATGAGAAATTTATGAAGATGTACATTTCTATGACAAAATTAATAATATGGCAATTATAGATGGAAATCCAGTCTAATTAGGGCTTCTGTGCTGTTCTGGTATAGGATCACAGCTCATGACACAGAAAGACATAAACATAGTATTAGGGAAGCCTCAGGCTCCTGAAGATGTCACTAAAAGCCTTCTAGATCTCATGGCACATCCATGTTGTTATTTGAGTTAACTTTTTGTTTTATTAATAAATAACATGTGCCTAGTTACCAGTGATTGTATTGTTAGCTCATAGGTTTTGTCATTGTGATATTTTGATCATTCTGAGGACCTGAATGAAATTAATAAATCTATTATCCTAATCAGTTGAATCTAAATCAGCTTAATCTATTATCCTAATAAATCAGTTTCCTGATCGATGTAAAAAGCAATATTAGCTCCCAGTGATTTTCAGATCATGCATCTTTGGGCTTAAAAATCTATGTATCCATTTTGTACAACACTGCACAATTAATTAAGTACCTACTGTGGTCAAAGGTTTTACCATCCTCTGAAGTATTAAGCATCAGATGTCACTGCATTCGGGAAGCTTATAGAATTTATGTTCTGATAAGAGACACCAGTGTCTTAACTCCTAGCTGCAAAGACAGAGCATCAGCACCCACTCTTAAATTCTGTGTTAGAAAGTGTTTAAGATTTTCATTGTAAAAAAATGCAGTTTTGTCATGCATTAGCATTGCAAATCATTCTTACTTTGGATCTGAATATCCTTTAAAAATGACATTGAAGGTAATACAGTCAGAGGAAATAGAAACACAGGAAGAACGCAGAGAAGCTCAGTATGTTTCAAAGGGACTTCATAGTGATGAACAGTCACCTGTTACTGAAAAGTCAACCATTTTAGTTTTGAAAGTATTTTTCCTTAGGTAACGGTGATGCCTAGAATGACAATTATCCCCTTTGAGTCCAGTTTCTAATTCCTCATTTCCATGTAATGTCTAGTTTTCACAGATACCTTTTACAGACCATATCTAAGATGTGGCTTTTGCTATCTGTCTGCTCAGCTGAAATATCTCACATCTTAGCTACTGCAACACTCTTTTTTCTCTGACTTTGACAAATGCAATCTTGCTCAGCTGCTGCAAAGATCATTTTCCTGGTCTGTCATTTTGACTATTTCACCTCTCTCTACACCTCCCTCCACTAGATCCTGCTTTTCTGACACTTCAGACACAATCTTATTGGCTTCACCTTCAAAGCTCTTTTACAACCCATCCCTACCCCACAAATGATTTTCACATTCAGTAAAGAATAGTTTGCACCTGCTACCAATTGGCACACAAAGCCAGTCTGTTAACAGCTTTTTAATCAACTGCCTGTCTGGTTTCTCCTACTGGTTTTAAGATTAAGATGTGCTTCCTGAAAACATTCCTCGTATTTCCTTATTTCTCTCTTTTCAATCCTGTCATTAATATTTGTTTTGTCATGATGTTCAGAGAGAGCTAAGGACAGAGAAGTGTCAGAGGTACAGTATTCTATTCCCCAATAAGACATTATTATGTCTCCCCATTTCTATTTGCCCGAGTGTAAGTAATTTGCAAAAGGTATTCTGTGAGGTTTGTATGTTTTTCCTACATTGGTATACTAGTCAATTATTTAGATTCCTATATTTGAAAGTATAAAATATGGCAGCAATCACCTGTGAGCTACTTAAGGGCTTTTCTACACTTTTTGCACTCAGAGTAATTTGAACAATACTTTTATATTTCCTGGACCTTCTGAAACTTAGGTTTTCCTATTGTTAGTTTAGTCTTCATCTTCCAGACTAAATATTCATCAGATCCATTTGGGCCCTCATAAGACTTCAGTCTCATCTCAGTATAATGATAACTGCCAGAGCTGAGCCTATCATCATTTTCACAGAATGGCTGAGTGCATCTTAAATGTAGAATCTTAGGAATAATGACTGTACCTGAAATGGATCGTACCTCAGAAGTGACACCATATGCACTGTAACTGGCTGGCTCCTTCTGTCTTGCATCATTGCTCAGATAAAAATGAAGTAGTTCAGGCATTTTATGGGAAAGACATAATGCCTATAAAAATTTATTTCTTTCTTCGCATGGTGAGAAAACACTCCAAGGTATACCAGTGAACAAACTTGCCCAGATCATGAAGAACATTACATATTGGTCCCAGGCCATTAAATTAGTGTTTTCTAAGATATCTAATTTGATGTAGCAGACAGCTTTGACTGTTGCAAGTAGTGGGTATTAGCACTTGTTTGCTCTTCTTTCCCCCTTTCCTCTTGTGTTTTTTGATCATAATGTTAAAGCAATTTCTAAGTACTGGTTGCTGTCACATTGTGGCCCTTTCCTATGAGTAGAGCAGGAAAACAAAATAGTGCTGTGGTTGATTGACTCTCATCCAGGATGTTCAGATTTATCATGTTTTAATTATTGTCTTTAAAGGACCAGTGCTGAAGAAAATCAGATCTTTCTTTAGGTAATATGAAATGAAGAATGAACTGAAAAAAAAAAACCCAACCAAAAACCCACAAAAAAAAACCAAAACAAAACAGAACAACAAACCACCAGGAACCAAAACTCACAAGGCAGAGCAATTAACCCCACTCAAGCCACCAGAACATCCAGTTTCCATGAAACAGTCTGAAGCCACTAGATAGCTGTGCATGTATAGACATAAATTTAATCTTAAATCTGATTCTAACTCACATAATGATTTTATGTGAATCACTGACAGTAGTAGTTGAAAACTGGTGTGTACTGATGAGTATATATAGTCATAAGTTTCTACCAGTGGCTTGATTATGGGTTTTTTCCTGCAGAGCTTCTGAGGTGAATAAGAAGGTGAAGGGTGCTCTTTCAGCACACATAAATGAAAATTTTGAGTTGGATATAAAGTTCACTATAAGGAATGGACATTTTTCAAACTGCATTAACATTTTCTGTTGCCTCATGCAGTACATCTTGGTGCTCCGAGCTTCTGATGTTGCAGATAAATGACATCTAGTTTTGTTTCCATGCATATATGTCTTCCATGGAAAAAGGAACAAGGCACAAAAAGGATGTTGTCTGTACATATTTACATCTATATAAAGTTAAGGCATAGCCTAGGAAGAGACTAGTCTCAGAAACTAGAAAGCCCTTCTGACATCTTCAACATATATGCAACTTCAGTTCAACAATGATGTACAGTCCATTCATCTAGAGCATATTGATGCAGAAGGTGATGCAAGCATTACTCACTGCAAACTTTAAGATCAGTGTCATAATGCAGTTTTCTGCACAATATAACTTTTTACTCAAAAAAATGTACTTGTACATTTCAAGTACCTTGTCCTTGTAAGCTCTACTCCTTTATCTTTATTACATAAAAAAAGGACCTCTTTTTTTTAACAAGTAGGTTTTGGCATTATAGAGCCAAGATAACTGTAAGGAAGTGAGTTTAATTATATTTTTGTTTGTATATCTGTTGTATTCAGTCAACACTATGTCCAGAATCTTTTCTCCTGTTGGTGATGTGTACTCACAGAGCAGATCAACTTTTACATCTTGAGTAAATTATATCTGGAATTCATCCTAACTATAAACCTCTTGAGACACTGAAAGATAGGAAAGACGAGACTTCAGTATGAATATGTCAATGTTATCTAGGGAACATTTACAAGGGAAAAAACCCCACAAAAAAGCAGTAAGTGAAAATGAGACATTCAGCTGCTTAAAGCTGGACAGTTTTTCATTCAACTTCTATTTCAGAAAGACAGTGAACTGACAGTTTAACACACTAAATTATAAGTAACTATAGAATGATAAGACTCTCATCTAAGATTAGGAGTTTAGTAGGACTGAAGTATCACTGAATTGCTGGGAAAATCAGAGACATGTGAAAAGCTCTAAAAAAATGTATGAATATACTACATATGGTATAAACCATATTTTTTCGTATGAAAAAAAATCTCATGAGTTATAAACACAAAGATAGGTAGAAAGGGGAAGCTTTTTTATCATCCCAGTGAGATAGTGTACTCTAACACATGCAGATCATCCTATTATCTACTGTGTGTTTAAACTTATCACACTCACAGGTGTGTATCAGTGAGTGAGTGAAATTCACATTATCCAACTAAAGCCTAAGCAAAATCCTGTGTGAAACAGGTCATCTTTCTGCTGGAAATGCAACTGAAGTTTTGATGGGGTGAAATCCAGCCTTTGCTGTAGACCCAAAGTCTGAGCTGCATCTCAGCCTCCTTCTCTATAGTCTGGATTATACAGAGCACACCATAGTGTGTGGAGGTGCTTGTCATAAGTAATAATATCCAGAGATGATCGGACTGACTTTTGTGTATGTATGATTTGAAGGATCTTACTTTGTTAATTTTTTCCTCACTGATCAATTACAAACCGATTCTGGTTTTTGCTAATTTTTTTTTTTTTTTTTTTTTTTTTTTTTTGTGCATGCCTGTAATACTTGGGAAAAGAAGTTGGCAAAGTTTTCACTTGAACTGTCTGTTGCTTGATTTTGGTGGTTGGCTTCCTATACTGAACCATACTGCCTTTGCTTTTTTATCTGGAGACTGAAGCATCAACAAGGAGACATGGATTCAAAGCAAAACACAAGCAGCTTCATGCACATTTATGCCACAAATATGATACAACTTCTGCTCACAACAAAATAAAGTTAGTCAGCTTTTCTGTGTACTCCTTGCTGTAGTAACTATACACACATACTTTGACAGAAATATTTTTTACATTAGAATATAAATAGTTTTCATGATTTTTCTTATTTTTTATGAGAGAAAAAATACCTCTCTCTATATGGCCTACAAATTAGTATGTCAGAGATGTGTCTGGAGACCTATAAAATAAAGGAGGATGCTTTGACATTCAGAGACAACCCAAAATGATCTCTTGACCACCTAATTAAGTATACTGAGGGTTTTTTGTATTTATTTTGCTTCCTGTGCAATTTGTGAATGTGACTTTACAGCTGGCCAAGGTGGATGGCATGACACAGCTTGACAATCTGTGTCAGAACAGTGAGCATATTTCTGAGTCATTGCATGGCACAAAAATGTGGACTGCTGTGGAGACAGCAAAAGTATTTACAAAAATACTGAATTAAGTGTCTTTTTAAAAACAATATGGTCACAGATAATAACAGCTATAGAATAAGATAAACCTCGTCTTGAGGTT
>JBCJKH010031868.1:0-10231 GCA_039877255.1 Loriculus beryllinus
CTTGCTCCAAGCCCCTGTGTCCAACCTGGCCTTGAACACTGCCAGGGATGGGGCAGCCACAGCTTCTCTGGGCACCTGTGCCAGCGCCTCAGCACTCTCACAGCCCAGTTGCAAAACACTGAGCTCCATTAAGACACTTCACACACCCAGTACTCCGCAGACAGGACAGGCACGGCCGGCCCAGAGCGGCCAACACCCCGATGGGGAAGCAATTAGATGAGCTCTGCCGCGCCGAGGGCAGCCGCAAGGCGCTGCGGAGGCCGCTGACAACCCCTCAGCACCACCGTGACCGCCGGCCCCGAGTGGGCCCATGACACCGGCAGAGCGCGCCGGGGCCCTCACAGGGCGGGCACCGGGCCGCGCCCGCCCCCGGTGTCTCTCCGGAGGAGCCGAGCCGAGCCGAGCCGAGCCGAGCCGAGCCGAGCCGAGCAGACCGAGCCCTGCCCGCCCGCTCCGGCGCACCTGCTCGATGGCGGCCTGCACAGCAGGGGCCAGCTCCAACGCCGCCGCCAGCTCCAACTCGTCCTCCTCCATGGCGGCCGCCGCTTCCGGGCCGCGCGGCATGGCGGGAGCCGGAGGACACGCCTCCTCCACCACTGAGGTAGGGGGCGTGGCTTGCGAGGGGCGGGAACCCGGTGTGGGCGTGGTTTCCATGGGGCGGGGCGGGGCCTCCCGCCCGGCGGTGCGGGGCGCCTCCCGGCGGGGGCGGCAGCGGCGGGGCCGGCCCTTCCCGAGCGGGACTCTCCCGCCGCCCGTGCCGCTGCTGACAGGCGGCGGCCGCGGTCATCCTCATGTGGCGGACACTGGCCCTCGCCTCCGCCTTCTTCCCGGGGCTCTTCGTCCTCTGCATCCGGTTGCTGCGCTGGGCCGCCCCGGGATGGAGCCTCAAGGACCGCATCCTCCTCAGCGGCAGGTACGGGCGGGATCGGCGGGAGGAGGCGCGGATCGCGGCGGGCTGCCACCGTTACACATCGCGGCGGACAGGAACTGGGATCGGGACCGGGACCGGGACCGGGACCGGAGCGATCGTGGCGGGCCAAGAGCACCGAGACCCGGCGCTGGGAGCTGTCCCCGGGGATGCCCAGACCCCCGGTAGCCCCGAGGCCGGACACTGCGAGGGGAGCAGGGACCCCACGAGCTCCCGTTGGCGGGCGGGGATGCTCGGGTTCAGCTCTCCCTCTGCACCCGCTGAGGCTCGGGGGTGGCAGGGACGAGCCCCGGACACCCCCTCCCCGCCGTGTCGCGGTGTCGGGGCCTGGCACAGGCGCGTCCCTCGCCGCTGGGCGCGGGGCAGAGCCGTGACAAGGCGCTCGGGCCGGGCACCGAGTAGGCATCGAGTGCCAGGAGCAAACCCGGTGCAACCGGGGCCACCGCGGCTCCTCGGCCCTGCCGGGAGCCGTTCGGGGTGACCTGTTCCTGCTCTCTGGGTTTCAGGTTGGTGTCGACGGTCCAAGCCACGATGGCCACAGTGTCAGGGATCACGGTTGTCCGTAACTGCAAGGATGTGGTGTATGACAGGTAACGCTTGCTGTCCCGTGAGGAACAGAGGCTGTGCCCGTCCAGCTTGCAGCTGGAGTGTTTTATGCCAAGGGCTTGCATGTACAAAGGGAAGAGGGAAACTAGTTTCATGTTCCTATTTCCTCTGCTTCGGGTGAAGGGTTGGGCAATGCACTGGCCATACACCCCCCAAAAGACACATGCTTGTGCTCTGAGCTCAGCCCTGAGGCTGCTGTGCCAGCATGGAGGTTCTGCTCCTGAGGATGGGCTGTAGCATAGGCTCATATATGAGCCAAAAATGAAGACATTATCATTTCTAAAGGGGTTGGGAGTCTCCCTGCTGGAAGGGAAAAGGGCTAACGAGTGAAACAGACCCAGTGAGAACTGACTTTAGAGGTTCATTGCCTTCTCCATCCCAGATGGATTCTGAAGGAGTCCAGAAATGAGAAAATCAGTACAGAGTCAGCCTGGAAGAAAAAGCACATTGCCTTGTCCTCAGTGCTCGGAGATAATCTACCCCAGAAGTGGCTCTCAGCAGCAGCGATAGTGCAGTCTGGGTCAGAAGGCTTAAAAACAGAGCAATTATCAGGATAGCAGAGAAAATTGTAGGAGGGCAGAATATAATTACATTAAGGTGGTATTTGACCATCACACCCTGGATTTTAGGGTGATTCTCAGGGAGGGCTGCCGTCTTGGTCATCACAGACTTGCCCTTAATACGCAGATGTGAAATGTCCTCCCTTGCTCCAGAGAGTGAGATCTACTCCAATTGCTCAGTTCTGTTAACTCAGGGCAGTCTAATGAGTTACCATTTGACTCTAAAATAAAATCTCTGCTGTATAGATAAGGCAGATGATGAATCCCAGACCCACACAGTCACAGGCACTGCTGGCAGCCCTCCTCCTCCCCGGAACCCAGTGTTCTCAAGGCCAGCAGCTCCATGCAACCACTTTGTGGTCAAAGACCTAGATTTTCTTTGGATCTGAAGGAAATACAGCCCAGGGCTCAGCAGGGAAGGCCTCAGAGAATGACAGTGAACCAGAGAACTGGGAAGCACCACAAAGGTTGCAGTAAAATTTGCCAATTTATTTACACGGGCAGGCAATCATTATATTGCTGGCACCATAATTGCCCTCCAAAGCCGTGCGCAAGTTTTGCAAACACAATAGTCACTTCCCCTCCCTGCTTTACATCACTTAAATCTTTCTATCTGGAATGGGAACACGTGTGCCAGTTTTTCTCTGGAGATGCCAGACAAGCAGGAGCAGATTTGTTTGAGCCCCGAGCTACGTTTCTTCAAGCAGCAGTGTAGGATGGTTTGGGTTTGTATTGGTTTATCAATGTGATTTCACACAGGACATTTTAAGGAGCCTTGTGTCCTGCAGAGCAGAGCTTGCTGCTGCCTGGATTGTGCAACCGGGATTCCAACATGCATTGGGAACAGGCAGCTGCCTGCAATTATTTCCCAACAGACAAAATGCCTCGTAGGGGTTTATTGCCTATATTAGATATTTTGCAGCTCACTGTCCAAGGTCCAGGCCAGGCATCTCTCATTAACTCTGAGATCCCCGGGTGCTTTCTGAGCACTCCCTGGGTCAGGCAGCCAGTGAAGACGGTGTGGCAGGGAGGAAGCACCCAGACTTGGAGTTTTGCCCCCTATCAAGCACCACCTTTGGTGTCCCAGGGCTGAGGGAAGAAGATTACCTGCTGCAAGGTGTCAGATTAGTGCTGGATCCTGAGCAGTGCTGTGCCCTGCACAGCAAACACCTGCTGTTGGGCTAATCAAGATCCTCCCGGTAGCACTGTGTTTGTGCTGGGCTGGGCTGAGCTCGGTGCCTGACACGGGGAGGTGTCCTCCACTCCTACCAGGTACCTTTTCTCTGGGATAGTCTGCACCTGCTGAGCCAAATCCAGTTAAAATTAACCCCCTTTCAGCTTACTATCAGCTTCAAAATCTGCCACTTCCATTTCAGACCTAAAGCCTCCCTTCCACCTTACAGAGCATCGCGAGGTGCCGTTGTGATGCCTGTGTGTGTGCTGCTCCTCCCCTAGGCACTGGCTGGCCGTGGAGTACATCTGGGTCCTTGTTCCCTACATGACCTATGACATTTATGTCATGTACCTCTGCCACTGGCACAAGAGCCTGGACAAGGGAATCGTGGAGAAGAAGCACTCGCTGGCCAGCATGTGGAGCTTCCTGCTGCAGGAGCGGCTGATGGTGACCCACCACCTCTTCATCCTCATCGTGCTCACCCCCATCACACAGGTAAGGGCTGGGGATGGCTGCAGTGAAACCCAGCCTGCGAGGAGCCCCATGTGGCTGCAAGGGCTTGTGATCAAGGCTGTGATTGTCAAAGCATCTCTGATGGTCAGAAGCCCATGACCCCCTGGAGATGGTCAGTGTTAGCTCCCAGCCCTGTACTCACTGCTGGATTTATTTGCAGCACTTCAGGGGAGAGCTGGGGGACTTCTTCGTGGGCTGCATCTTCATGGCAGAGCTGAGCACACCTTTTGTATCGCTAGGCAAAATCCTCATGCAGGTAGGTGAGGAGGGATTTGGCACAGCCCTTTCCCTGCCCCAGGCTGCCCTGTGAGCAGCTGAGCTGGGAGTCTCGGAGGAGGCAGCCCCACAGCTGTAACCCCAAGCTCCCCCAGTGCTGCTTTCCATCAGATTCCCGTCCTGTGTCCCCTTTTCCCAGTAAGCAGCGTGCCCAGTAGCATTCCCGAACTGGGGCTCTACCGTGTCATGGTGCTGCCCCCTCCTGTCTGTACCCCGTAACTCCTCCTGCACCCTGTTCCCTTCTACCATTTTCCACCCCTACCCACCCGATTTCCCTACTCCCTCCAAGACGCTCCCCCTCACTCCTTACCTCCTGGGTGCTCGTTTCCGTGCTCGCAGCACAGCCTATACCCACGGAGCAACGGGGTGCTGCCTGCCCAACACTCACCCCACATTCACCTCTTCCTTCCCCAGCTCAAAATGCAGGACACGCTCCTGCATAAGGTGAACGGGATCCTCATCCTGGTGACCTTCTTCCTCTGCCGCATTCTCCTCTTCCCCTTCATGTACGCAGCCTACGCCCGGCAGGTGGGAATCCCTGTTTACATGGTGCCTTTCCGCATACCCCTGCACTGCAACATCGCCAACGCCTCCCTCATCGCCCCTCAGCTCTACTGGTTCAGGCTCATCTGCCGCAAGGCCGCCCGCCTCTACGGCAGCTCGCCCGCCGACAAGAGCAGATAACGGCCGGCACAGGGCTGGAAAAGGGTCTGCTCCCCCCGGCTCTTCCACCTTCACTGCGGGACCAGCGTGGGAGCAGAGCAGCGGGAGCAGTGATCCCGCTGGGCTGTGTTAGCTGGAGCAGCCTCACACCATCCTGTGCCAGGCAGCACCAGCCTGGGAAGGCTTTCCTCCCACACTGCCCCAGTGCCTTGCGTCCTCCCACCCGTGGGAGCCGGGGTAGGAGCCAGCCTGTAAGCACGATATTCCTTCTGGGATTCAACGCCGTGGCTCTGAACGGTCACACGAGAGGGGTTTGTTACAGCCCCCCCGCCGCGTCCTTCAGGCTGACACCAGACACCGCTGCAGCGCGGGGTGAGGGAGCCCGCAGCGCTGAAGGCAGCAGCGGAGCTGTTGCTGGAGCGTGCCCAGCCTCATGCAGCAGCACTGGGGACACGGGAGCCATGTACTGGACCTGCTGCAGCCCCAGCTCACTGCCCCAGCTCTGGGTCAACCTCCAGCTGAGAGCAGAGCCAGGCCGGGGGCTGCAGTGGTTCTGCAGAGCCTGTTCCTGACCACTTCACTACAGCCGCATTCAGCCTCTTACCTCCCATGTGCACCTCCTGCTGCTGCTGCTGGACTCAAACCCCACTTAACCCGAAGGTGCTTTTTCACTATAACTGATGTCCGTGGCTGGTGGTCCCAGGGTTGGAGGTTCCGGTGTTCTCAGCAGGACTGGAGGAGAAAAAAGCTTGTGCCAGGGCAGAGGAATGGTTACGCTGTCTCCCAGCAATGCTGGCAGAGCAGAGCACCCATGGCTGAACAGCAGGATGGGGACAAGTGACTGCTAGGCCCTTTCTCACCAACACATGGGGCACTATGCAGAGCCCTTCATCAGCAGGGAGTGCAAATTCCATCCTCTTCCCCATCTGCAGTTGTTTTTCTGTTCCACATTCCCCCAGTGGGTATTTAAAATCTTCTGCCCTGCTTTCCCACCAGCACCCCGTGTCCATCCCTCCTGCCCCATCCCACTCTCAGTGCAGGAGGAACCAGCACTCACAGAGCAGGGCACTGAGATGCACCCAGCCCATTTCCACCTTCAGTCTCAGTAGAATGGATACAGGCTTCCCAGCACCATGGGGTTCACAAGCCTTGCAGATGGGTGTCAGACAGTAACAGCTCAATTCCTTCCCTGCAGCCAGGACAAGCCAGGGCAGCCACCTCCTTCCTGCAGCCCTCTCAGCTTGCCTGGGGGTCCCCTGCTCCAGGACAGGTATTGCACCAGCATGGCCTTGACAGCCCCCATGCCCAGGGACCTGTAACCACTCTGTGCCTTTCACTCTGCCTAAAACCAACAGCAGAGCTCTGGGAGATCTGGTTCTCTTGGGTCTGATCCTGTCCCTGCCACGGTTGTATTCTGGAAAGAGTAAAATAAAGGGCCTCTTGCAACATGCGGTCAGTTATTGCACAAACACTATGGTTACCTTAACGACCGAGGCCAGCTGATGTTATAAACCGCTTGCAACCTCTTACAGGTGTTTTTATCTCGCTGTTTTAACTGCAAATAACGCGCCTTATGTAAGGACAGAAATAAAAAGGCCAATGAGGCATCTCTGTTTGCACTAACACTGCCCTATTCACTGTCAGGAGACCAATAAAGATTTCCTTTCTGAGTCACACCACTGGATGTCTCTGTGCTGTTCATTTCTGGGGTGGAGGGGTGTTAACAGACGGGGTTACTGCTGCACCCCCACCTCAGCACACGTATTCCCAAAGGTTCTTGCCCATCCTGAGCTCACCTGACTCACATCCCAGTCTCCAGCAGCATGTGTTGAACCCAGCAATCCACCCACGACATGGGAGGGCTAGCAGAAGGGGAGCCGAAGGGAAATGATTTCCCTGATGCCAGAGGCTGATGGGCCCTTTATAAACCCAGGCTGCCAGCAGGCAAAGCTGGAGCCATGGGCCCAGCAGCCTGACTCAGGAACAACTGTGTCCACAGCTACTCCCACTGGAAAATTAGGGAGTGGTTGTTCTGATCTATCTTTACACAGCCCCTTCAATAGGTTGGAAGAATACACAGGAGGGGGAAATAAGCTCCAAACAGAAAAGTAGAAAGGGTTTATTACAGATCTTACAGCTTCCCATGTAAGAGGTCCCCTCTGTCGCTCTCTCCAGCCTCTCAAGCCAGCTCCCCACCTGAGCGTGCTCCCAGCTTGCTAAGCTTCTGCAGGAGGGTGCCACGCAGCTCCTGGTCACTGACACTGTCCGTGATGGACTCCAGGAAGTGCCTCTCGTTGGCTCTGTGCAGCGTGCTGCTGGGGGACGTATCAGCACTACTGAACACCTCATACTGCGAGAGGATCTCCAATGCCACCACCACCAGCGGCTCGCTGCACCCCTGCTCTGGCAGCATGGCAGCGACATGCAGCAGGTGGCAGAACATCTGGATGCAGATGAAGGACACCTCCTGCGTGGAGGTCCTGTCCTCAGAGTGCGAGGGGGACCCCGCAATGCTCTTGACAGAGCCCAGCAGCTCTGTCAAGCTGCTGCAGTAGAGCTGGACCACATGGAACCAAGCCTCTGCTGGCAGCCAGGTGGAGCAGCTGGAGCTGCAGAGGAGCTGGAAACCCCGCAGGAAGAGCATGGAGAACTGGAGGTAGCAGGCAAACGGCCGGAGGTTAAGCAGGGGCATGTACTGCACGTACTCGAGTGTGTACGGCACATGCAGGATTTGCCTCTGCAGCAGGTTTTCAACCACATGTGCAAGCCTCTTCCATTCACTGTGGCTGCACCAAGGGAGGACCTGTATGAGGGCCACCAGGAACCCTTTGCTGAAGAGATTCACTTCTTCAGGGTTGTCCACATTGACTGCGAGGAGCTTCAGCATCGTCTCCTTGAGTGCCGTGGACACACAGCAGCATTCCATCCATGCCAGGAGCCCACTGCCCAGTCCATAGGCTGGCAAAGGCTGGGATGTCCACTCATCCTCGGGAAGTGTGCAGATCTCAAACAGCGTTGCCGGGACCTCGTTCTTGAAGTGGTCTCCATAAAGCTTCTTCAGCTGCAGACCAACAGTCCAGTCCAGCAACGCCACCCTCCTGTGAAGCCAAGCGAGCGACTGGACCCACAGCTCAGGGGAAGGAGCAGCTTCTGGTCTTACCACCTCACAGACCTGGCAGAGGATGTTCAGTATCAGGTCTTTGGTCTCCAGAGAAGGAAAGAGCTGGTCCCTAGGCTGATGCCAGTACTTTGTGTAACCATCTAGAAGCTTGCAGAGGCTGAGGAGAAGTGGGAATGGGTGACAGGACTTGATCCAGTGTTCTTCTGAACTGGACTGTATCCCCAAAACCTTACCGAGGATCTGCAGGCTCAGCTCAATGTGAACAGAGTCTGACTTCAAATAGGGAAGAACAAAGGTTTTGGTTACCTCTGCAGGTGACACAAGTGGGGTGGCTGAGCTTGGCTGCATAAGAAAGGCCAGGAACTCAAGGAACTGTTCCTCTTCCCTCACAGTGGAAAGCCTCCCCCATACTGCCTCCTCCAGACACCTCAGCACCAGGCTGCGTGGCCTGCTGGGATCATCGTGTGTCTCTAGGAAGCTCAGTACTGGGAAGGAGCAGAGGATTTGCGCGAGGAACTGGTGTGCTCCCAGATTGACTACAGCAAGGTTACAAACCTGCTTCACCGTGGCCTCAGGGTACATCAGAGTGAGCCTGGCCACAGAAGCCACAGCCCTGGTCAGGCCTTCATCAGACACACTCTTTGTGATTTGGTTGAAAGTCACATTCAGATCCTCCTGGAACCCCTCCATGACAACCTGCAAGTTCACGGACAGACCCCGTCCGCCCCAGGACACCAGGATGCCCGAGATCACTTGGTTTTTGTCAGTTAATGACAGCTCATTGTAACACTCCACAATGGCTTTGATCACTTGCCTCTGCAGCTCTCGGGCCTCCTTGTCTTGGTGGAGCGCGGCAAAGCTCACCAGCATCTCCAGCAATTTCAAAACTAGCTCTGGTTTCTGGAAGAGAGCTTTGTTTTTAACAAGGCAGTCAAGCCAGTCCCTTGAAAAGCCCCAGGTCTTCTCAGATGCAAAAATGGAGCACATCTCCACATGCCGGTCCAGCTTTTGGTCAATGATTGTCATGGCAACTGAAGGCACAAGGCTGGTGTCCAAATCCTTGCTCTTCAGGCTGGCACTGATCTCCTTGAGCAAGTCCTTAGAGATCTGTGTCAGGTCTAACACTACACGTGTCTCATCCTCATCCAGGTCTTTAGCTTCTGAGAAGCAAGCCAGGTTCTTCCCAAGGGTGGTAAGTGTATCCAGGAGCCGGTAACTCTCATAGCAGAGCTTCTCCTCAGAGCTGCTCAGAGTTCCCTGCAGCTCCTCCCCCCAGGCATGCAACAAGCTAGACAGAAAGTCCAAGCCAACAAAGAGCTCCTCACGGGAGAGCTTGGCCATGGGCAAGAGGCCCATGCTTCTCTCTGCTTCCCTCACCTTTTCATCCAGCCCTCTGTGGTGGTACGTGCTTTCAGTGTCACCACTCCAGAGGCTGACCATAGCGCTGATCTTCTCCAGATACTCTGCCACAGGGAGGGGGCTGCTCTCTGGCTCCAGCTCACTGAACACAGACAGCAGCTCTGCCAGGTTGGCCAAAGCATAGCACTTCATGCGGGGCAGGGCAATGCACTCATAGATTTCCTTTAACCCCTCTATCAGGACCATGAGAGGGCTGGTGGCAGCAGGGGAATTGCTCAGAGGATCAGGGTCACCCTTGAACCTCTTTGGGGGCTGGAGGCCATCATCCAGAGAGGACTCACACTCATGCTGACGTATGAGAGAGCTGAACGCAGAGACCGTTGCGTCTTCCTCTCCCTCCTTGTGCTTCATCACCTCCCACCACACATCCAAGAAAAGCCTGATGTCTGATGGGGATGTCTCACTGGCGATGTGCTCCACCAAGCGCTCCAGCTGGCTCCTGCACACATCCTGGGGCAGCGCCAGCAGCAGGCGCACGAAAAGCCGGGGCTCACTGAGAGCTTTGACCAGCTCGAAGAGGACGGTGTGGTTAACGTCGGGGATCATCCTGCCCATGGTGAAGAAGCCATCCTCCTTCCAGCCCTGGTCCAGCGAAGCAGCCGGGGGAGCCGGCAGCAGGACTTTAGCCCAGACGACGGCCACAGCCTCCTCCTTCCATAGGCTGTGCTGCAGCGGTGAGGGACAGAGGGCCCCGATCTCCCCGAGGGCGTCGGTGATGGGGGGTCCCACCCGCGCCCAGTCGGCTTTGCGCAGCTCCCGCAGCGACCGCGGCTGGGTCAGCCGTGCGGCCAGCAGGAACCCGCCCTGCAGGATGGCCGTCTCCTCGCACACGGCCCACGGCCCTGCGCGGGACACCGTTACCTCCCACCGGCCCCGACCCCGACCCCGGCCCCGGCCCCTCGCTCCGCCCTTTTTCTCTGCGGCTTCCCTCTGACGTCGGGCCACTTCCACCCAATCCGCGCTAAGCTCCT
>JBCJKH010031873.1:0-21814 GCA_039877255.1 Loriculus beryllinus
GTCTGAGGTTTTGTGAGCCTTTGTGGCACCCCATCTTCATTTGCTACCTACCCTAATTATTTCTATCTTTGTTCCAGACCTACAAAACTAATTTTAGGATGCTGAAGAAATAAAAGACATACATTACATAAGCTAATACAGTAGAATTAAGCAGTAAGTGCTACTACAAAAAGGACACAATCTAGAGAAAACACTAATTAAGGAAGGTCTCTTGTAAGTGAGCAGTCATTAATAGAAGCAGTGTCTGTCCACTGAGCCATATGATTGTCCTTTAATAGAATATACATTATAAAGCACCTAAGAGGCACTAGGATGGGGCATATGTTAAACAAACTAAACATTAAAATAGATCTGAAATTTTATTAACCCGTCCAATTTTTAGAAATAACTGAGAATGTACGCCAATACTGCATATGTTTTTATTAATTATTTTTAAAGGGCTTAATGAGTTTTCTATCATTGCAATTGAAAGTACCAGAGACGGACTAACAAGCACTTAAAAATCCAGACATTCCTTTCTATGAAGAAACAAAATACTAGGGTTGCGTATCTTCTAATGATGGAAATCGATGAGTCTGACTACGCTGTAAATAACAAAGTGAAGCTTTACTGAACTCTACAAAAGTTTACAGGATTTGATTTTTTTTAATCAATATTAACCTATTTAAGAAAAGACGCAGCATGAGCTTTTTTTTATAGAAACTAACAAAAATGAGGAAATTAGATGATAAAGCTAGAGACTGAACCAAAACCTACAAAGGGCATCTTTCCACTTTCTTCAGTAACTTTTGGATCAGGACTTCAGTAATGAGGACTTAAACAGTCAAATTCAGTCACTCAGTCAGCTCTAATAGTCTTTATTAAGCAGTACTGCAGTTGCCAGATTTGGAAACAGAATAGGTAGTGAAGAACTATGGTCACAGGAACACACTTGCAGTCCATACAGTCAGACAGCAGACTTCCAAAAGAAGCCAGTAGCAAATCCTTTGGAAGAAACACCTTTTAACACTAGAAATCACAGACACCAGCTACTAAGAAGGAGAAAAAATGACTGCTACTGCTGAACCCCGGACAATTGGTCACAATTAAATCTTACTGGTCATCAGGAAAACAATATATAAGAGAACCCAAAGTATCTTTCAACAGCCTTCAGTATTCCCCTGTTCTCCATATCATATCTTCCTCTCTTCTCTGAGTAACAAAACCTTCGTATCTTTCTTCAGGTTCTCTTTTTATGTGAAGTTTTTTTTTTTTTTTTGCTGTCATTCTCTGTTCCTTTCTTCCTTCCTTAATAGCTTTCTGGATAGGAAGGGACCAAAGACAGACACATTATTCATACTGAATATGACAGTCATCAGTTGGTAAGGCAAGTGTTACACAGAGATACTAAAAGTTTTGCATTCTTTTTTTAATATACATAGCTTCCTTCTACTATGAGCTGAGTAAACACTCTTGAACTTTTCTATAATAATGGACTTGGGATTTTCAAGAGTACCTGTTGTTCTGTTGCAGAGGTATAGTGGAAACACTCAGATTGCACCTTCCAAAGTGTTACCATGTATATTTCTAAAATTATGGACAATATACTATAGCCCTGACTGGTATCTTTAATAGTCCTTTCATAGTATTGGCATTCCAAAATAAGTCTGTGTTGTCTTCAAACAGTGTTTAAAGACAATTAAAAAAAAAAATATAGTAATAGTAAATCAACCCTCAAACCCATCTACCATCTCATGGTATGTTTGAATGGTGTTATGTTTCCTACATTTAGTATAAAAAATAACTAGAGCACTTTCTCTTAATGGCTTGCTTTCATTCTTCCTGTGTATGTATGTGAGAAAATGCATATGAATGGCAATGAATACTTAGGTATGTATATACGTAAGTGGGCATATGCATTTGTGCATGTACGTAACTAAATAAGACATATATATATAAATATATACGTCCAGAAACAGTGCCAACCGGTGAACCTGATTTAACACTGGTGTAAGCACACCACCTTCAGCTAGGGGACCCCCCAAATACATACCCAGTAGAAACTTCACAGGCCTTTTCTGTTTCCTAAGAGGAGATGTTGAATAAAATAAACTCTACATGTAACACATATGCAGATCTTATTGACAGATTGACATATGACATGCACACATATCTCCATCATGCACACAACTTGCTGAAAAGGAAATACCATGCATTTCCAGTTACATTATTCTAAACTGATAAAAAAGGAAAAAAAAGTTTTAATTTGGGAGGAGACAGCCAGAAAGCACTGAAGAAGTCAGGGATGCAGGAATGCCAAGGTGCTATATGGTAACAGCTGTGCCCTTCTGCTATCCTGAAATTCTGTACACTGAACAGCAACCTGACAGACACAGGTCTAAAACTGTCACCAGGGATCACTGCCACACAAAAGCTTCCTGGCCAAACACATCCCTTTGCAGACATAGTGGCTCCATCCCAAGTCTTCCACCATACCAACATATCTTCTTGGTGTAGGAATTATCCTTGAGGCATATGATCCACTGAGTTCAGAGTCAAATCCAATAAAGATGCACTGCCAAACGGGTGTAGACAGGGACAAATGTACATGCAGGTCCCTTACACCATTCAGACACAGCATTTCTCATTCTGAAGCAACTGGTGTAGGAACCCAGACAGGTCATTGACGGTTAAACGCACTCCTAACCTCACCAGCACACGCCTATCCCCATACATTGTAATGATGCATGTTACTGTGATTTCATAGTATACTTGTAAGAGTGTTGTGAGATTCCACTCAGTTTGTGCTTTGCCAGAAGAGAATTTGATTTATTTAACATATCTGTCTCTTCTGAAATAGTCAACAGGTAACACTATTTTTCTCATGTTCCTGCTACTGATTTATCAGTTCCTGACACTATTTTATGTAGAAGTACCTCAAATTTCCATAGCGGAAAGATCACAGTCTCAACTGTGCAACTGGAAACATGCATGAAAATCAAAAGGTGATGGCCCTCACACTGAAAAGTTTCAGAATTCTCAAAAACACTCAAGCAGGGGGAGCTGGGAACCACAGAAACATTAAGCATTAAGGTCTCACTAGTGGAGAGCAGACAAAATGAATATAGAAATATACCCCATCTCTGAAGAAGCAGAACCTACATCTCAAATGTCTGCATATTTATATACTTTTCTGCCCCCTTTTTAACCCATTCTGCTAGTCTCCATCTTATTCCTCTTTTACAATGCACTATTCATTGAGGACAGCTGTGAAGGACCAGAGAACAGAAAACTTTCTGACACAAGTAGCCAACCAATCGCCAAGTAGTACAACCCCTTGCCTGCCTGCTGACTGTATAGATTTGTATAAATTGTATTGGTCTTTTCAATGCATGAATTAGGTTTCTGTGTTCCTCTTCAAAAGCTACAGTGAGCATTACCTAAATTATGCTCAGAACTGAAAATAAAATGGAAATAATATCTACTGCATTGGCAAAAATCTAGATGTTTTCATTTCCTCCCTTTCTTCTTCTTCATCCACAATCAAAAAATCTTTGTGGGTAACTGCTGCAGTTGATACTATGACCACTGAAGGACTATTGTTTGTCTGTGTGCTGTTCTTACAAATACGAAATTTCTAAGCACAGAAAGCAGTTAAGACTGATGTCCTAGGTTCATTTGTTCAGACCTAGTTATTGAGGCATATAAATAGTGTGCTGTATAACACCATGAAATGACCTAGGAGTACCTATAATGCACAGGTACAGTGAGACCTAAAAAAACCAGAGTATCCAGTGCTAAAACAGAGAACTAGCATTACTCAGTTTCCTTGCCCTGGTCTTATATGGCTTTGGCAAATAACACAAGGTTTTTCCCTTTTGCAGTAGATGGAGTTCCGTATGTGACTACCTTAGAGGAACATGCAAAGCCTGAATATTAATATTAAAAGACCCCACAACCTTTCATCTTCATTCTTCCCCCTCTTTCCCCCCTCCAGAAGAGCTTTCTTCCAAACGTGCATTAATCTGAAGCTATCACAAGTAAAATTCATTGCTGCATTTGAAATGGGTTTTCTTGTTTGTCTAATATGAAAACAATACAAAAGTGCGTGAAAAATGGCAGATTAAATGATCCTCCTGAGTCATTGTGGTGATCATGTTTAATTACATGATCTCATGTTTAATTAAATTTTAAAATAAAACAAGCATACACTTAAACTGCCATAGCATGATGGCTGCTTTGGTGCTGTTGTAGATATGCATGTAAAGACTTAAAGAAACACATGAATTACTGACCTGACAGGCCATGACAGTAATCCAAAATAGCCATTATGGTCTCTACTGTAAATTCTTATTTCACGGACCCCTGACACAACGGATGGCAACAAGATAGAGGTTTATAATAGAAATGCTGACACAACCTTATCTATAGCTGTGCAAATGGTGCTGCTATAATTAAACTTTACAAATTGAGCATTACTAGATAAGTTGCTAGTTTTTAATCATATTTATCAGATTCTGGATGTTTCAGTTGCCATATATTATCATGCAGCATGCACTATAAAAATAAGACAATTCCCAACCACTGAAGATCATAGCTGTTATGAAACACAGAACTATATCCAAACACTTCTCTGCAAGTGCGAACATACCAAATGAAAACCTCAGTCAGTTATCCTTTCTGTGCTTCGTTTCCCAATACATGGGCTCGATATAATAGCCACAGAAAGTATTCTGAATACATTACAAAAATATCACTGAATAGTAGAAAAGCTTCATTAAGATCTGGCCCATATGTTTCAAATTTTCCTATCAGCAGCAAAACAAGTCTACTGTCTTCAGTGATAATGACAGTTAGAAGCCTGCTCTTTCAGAAGGAGGTACTGAGATTATTCTTCATGCACTGCTGTCTCCTTTAAAAGCCGGCTTTTCAGTGCTAGAGAGGAGTGGGTGGCGAAACTCTCACTGCTTTCAGTGGTCTGAGATTTGGAGCCTGGGAATATTTTATGTAAATATTTCTCTTCACATTTTCTCTTCATTTGTCCAACTGATTTACAGTTTTATTTAAGCAAAGAAAGTTTCCTCTCAAAGATGCTGTATTTGGTGCAAACTGAACAGATACTGCATTGGAGCTGAAACCCTCTATTTTTACTGAGTGGGTATCGCTAACTATAATGAAATTAATCTATTAATAAAACTTGGCTGCTCACTATTACCATGAATTTGCAAACCCTTGCATGCTGCATGGCAGCTTACATATACCATGTGATATATTCCCACACTGTCAATGCCTACTCTTTTACGGTACCAATTTTATAACATTTTCTGTAACAATTCCTTTAAGATGGGTAGCACAGGTATGTTGCCTATGTGTCATGAGAAGTCCTATAAGGAAAGAACATGCCTGCAATTATGTGTGATGAAACAGAGAATGCCATGGACATTTCTGAAAACTGTAAGAGCTGTAGCAATGCACAGGAGTTGCCATAGTGTTATTCTGACCCCTGAAGGATGAAAACAGAGCTAACTTCATATCCTTTTTTTTTTCCAATTTACTCAGTATACTCTATGAATGTCAAACTCTATACTACATTAGGAGGATTTATTAGCGCTTGCCCAGACTTATCCTCCAGAAATATGAAAATAGTCATGAACTAATGGTGAGCCAACTTCAAAACACTGATGTTTCCAGGGAAGCAGAGGCAAAAATGATTTTTCAAGCTTGTTCCATGGTAAAAATACTGTGAGTTTGACAGTTCATTAAATCTAGTAGCTATGTGAAGATCAC
Organism: Loriculus beryllinus; assembly: GCA_039877255.1. NCBI lineage: Eukaryota > Metazoa > Chordata > Aves > Psittaciformes > Psittacidae > Loriculus > Loriculus beryllinus. Next base: position 5,767 of record JBCJKH010031873.1, read on the forward strand.
GTTTATCAAGAGATGTAAAACCCACTGTGCCCTAACCTCTTCTTGACTGAAAAGCATTTTAGTGAAATTTTTCTGGAAGGAATTCTGAGTGAAGTGAGGAAGGATATAGGCCAGTGATGATAAAATCACTCATTTCACCTGACTTAAGATTTCATCAGGCTTATATTTTTTCAAAAAATGCATCTGTTAGAGGCCTCAGTGCCTTTACAAGCTTAACTGTATTCCAGAAGTACCTTCCCGCACCTCCCAAACAGATAGAAACAGGGATTTATGATTCTAAAATGGCTATTAAGATAAAAGTATATCTTGATACTACTATCTTTATGGATAATTTGGTGAAAAGTCCATCCAAGTTAAATCGCTGTGAGTCCTGTCACACCTTTGCTTTTCCTCTGCTCACTTCTGAGATGCTTGAAATGTGTTAATAGACCACCTTTTAGGTTCCCCATAAATGTAACAGGTAGATTAGGCTGTTAGAGCTGACAATACTTCTTTTCTAAAGTCAGTCATGCTGTACTGTAAAATACCAAAGCACCATCCTGCTAAAGCTGTGACGCAGTCGGTGCACACACCAAGAGAGACAACGCTACCTGTGTTAAATATCCTCAGGGTGAAGCAGCACCATCTCTGCCTTAACACCAGAAGAGGGGTCAGCAGAACACCACGTTTGGAGGCAGGTGACAGCGAGGAGGGGAGGAGGTTCGATTTTAATTTTGGGTTTGTTCCTCCTCCGCTCAGCTGTTGCCATGCACTGAAGCCCCAGGTTGCCGAGTGACCTTGCCAAGGAGCCTGCAGCCGGACCTGCTGAATGGTACCATTGTGCAGACTCGTCGCAGGGGCTGTTTCGCTGGAGCCCTCTCCGCGGGTGTGGCTGCACTAGCAACTGGGCAGCCTCATCCTGTCTGGGCATCCTGTCCCGGGGAAACTCCGCCAGGAGCACACTGAGGCAGAAAAAGGCTTCCTGCGAGAGGCAAGCCCCTGGTCAGGAGCACCGTAAGGATGGCTCTTCTTCTGCCCAGGTCTCCATCCCCCGCTGCCAGCAACACTACAAAGTTAACCCAAGTGATCAATACGCTATATAAGCATATTATTCCACTATCGACGACTAATGCCACTGATGTAATCAAGTTACATAATCGCCGTCTTTGCACAAATACATCCATCTTCCTACAGATAGATCTGCATATCTTCTTCCATCCATTATGCATGAACCCAGCAGCAGTATATAAGGGTATGTATTTTCGCACACACTACGGAACTTTAGCATTGCAGTGTGTTGCACTGCACAACATCATCACAATTGATTGCCTCAACCTTCCCTCATTCCCTCTATCAGAACTGATAGTGCAGAGAAAAATTACCAGTGTGCATTGCTTGGATCCCTTTAAATCTTTAGAGGCTGAAGTGCTTCCCTTGCTCGTTTCTGTTCTTAAGAAGACAATCTTTTTTCTCCTTTTTCTTCCTGTCTTGCTTCACACCACAACTAGCAGGAATTAATTCACACACAGTCCCTCAGCCAGATGCATGTATGTATGAAATACCAAAGATAGCATCTCTGTTTGCAAATCCTCAACTCCCATACACGTGGTCTGAGGTTTCAGTAGGTAAGTTGTTGGGGGGGGGGGGGGGAAGAGAAAGAAATACAAGAGCAGCTGGATGAGAGGTTCTCAGGCTAGTGACATTTACGATATTTCTCTACAATCAAGATGAGATTTTTCCTTACCGTCCCCCAGTTCATAACTGCCTTGCAAGATTTACAGGAACAGTTGTAACCCAAATTACCAGTGGCATTTAACACCCTTAGCACCAGAGCTCTGTACCACGATCAATAAGGATCGCCACCTTAAAGTTTGACAACTTGAAAAGCAGGATTTCTCTCCCTCCATTGCAGCTATGAAATGCAGCAGAATGCTGCACAGAGTTGGAAACACTTGTTTTAACCAGCGGATGGGATCCGATCATCATATTAAATAGATTCCATCACGCAGAGCTTTCTCACTATCACCTTTTCAGTCAAAAAATAACAAAACCGGGGCAACAGAAAAATAAAAAAAAAAAAAGAAAGAAAGAAAGAAAAAGAGGGAGGAATAAAATACTCCTTCCCAAATCAAGAGAGTGCAAGAACAGAGAGGGAGAGGGAGATTTTTATCGCAAAAAGCACCCACCAGAAGACCTACTGCAGTTATTCCACTCAACTGCCAATACCGGTTGGAGCCCTTCGCATTAGGATAATGCAGCAATCCCGAAGTACCCATCATTTCAATCCCACGCCATCAAGTTTACCAATGCCAGGCTTTTGCCTGGATAAAATGACCTTACCCTCAGGAGTCTCCCGCAATATCCCTCCTGTGCGATCAGTCAGCGAGGCGAGTGCCGGTCAGCACACTGCGCACTCGGCCGGAGAAGCCCCGTGTTTACTCCTGGGGCTGAGCTGGCCGCTAGTGCCGCGGCGCCCATCCATCCACCGTTGCCAGCCCCGCCGCGGGCGCAGGTAATTCCATACAGACTTCGGCGGCGCCCCCCACCCCCCACGCGTCGCCCCTTCCTTCCTAGTTCAGAAAGTGCCCGCGGCGCCAGCGGGAGGTACCATCCAGGTGTGGCGGAGGGGGTGTGTGTGTTGGAGGGGGCGGCCTGCCTGGGAGCCCCCGCGCCGCCCGCGGGCACCTCTGCACCCGGCTCCCCGCCGCTGCCGCCGCCGAGGGGCCGGATCTGGGCTCTGCCACGCACGAGTATCCAGTGAGCAGCGGTCCGGCGGGGTTCCCTGGGTGCTGGGCGGCTATGGGGAAAGCGCTGCGGATGGGAAGAAGGGGGCGGCGGGCCGGGGGGGAGGGTGCTTGCCGGGTCCTAGCACCCGCACCGCCGTGCCAGGGGAAAAAAAGGAAGGGGAAGTGGTGGGGGAAAAAATCTCCAAAGGAAAAAGAGGGAAAAAATCGGTTGTCCGCTTGCCCCGAACGATACTAATCCCCGGTGAGAATGACAAGTGATCAGCAAAGAAGAGGAGGTCTTGACTGATGACCACAATCCACCCAAAATATCCTAAGGAGCAGAGGCAGAGCGGGAAGGAGAGGCAGAGGAACTGCAGCGTACGCAAGGCTCCCCTGCTTCCACGAGCCGGGCTCGATCGGCGGAGCGCGTCCTCCGCCGGGCCGCCCGCCGGCGGCAGCTGCCGGTACCGCCACCCGATGGACGCCGCCGGATTGCGCGCTCGCACCGCCAGCGCCCGCCGATGAGGAGGAGGCGGAGGAGGGTGGGTGTTTGGGAGAGGGAGGGAGCGAGGGGGGGAGACCCTTCGAAGAGATCCTGAAGAAACTCCCCGGTACGGGGCCTCCCGCCCGCCCGCCTCCCCGCGCCGCCTCGGTCCGCCGCGCTGGGGCCGCGCCCGCCCGGGGCAGGGACTGTAGCTGGGGCGAAGGCAGCGGCTGGGGGAGGGGAGGAGGCTGAACGCCGGGTGCGCAACGTGCGCGGGGGTCAACCTGTTCCTGTTTCCCTAATGAGGTTTAATTTATTTCTTCCCCCCCTCCGTTACCCTCCGGTTTCCGAAGCGAAGTGTTGTTTTAGGAGAGATGATACATTATCTATTCTTGGATTTTTATAAGGCAAACTGTGGGCCTCGCTGTTGCCATGGGATCTTCTTTGTGCGAACTCTCTGAACTGTGTGGGAACAGTTTTATTTCCTTCCCTTCAGATTTTTTTTCCCCCCTCTTTTCCTCAGTAGCTCTTCTCAAGATATGTAGCCAAATGTAACTGCATTATTGCCAATTAAGATTAACAGCAGCTGCAAGGTGCATCTAATTAAGAATGTTAATTACTTCATGAAATAAATAGTAATTTGCAGATGTTTATAATACTAAACAAATGTTCCATAAAACCTAACTCTAAAATTCTGACACTCCCCACAATAAATTGGATCACATTTCTCCACAAAGGTGCAGGTGGAGTAGACATCCCCTCTTCCTTAGCACTAGCCCTGCAGACACACACTTTGGGAATATATACATGGAGTTGCCTGTCCATAGGTAGACAAGTTGTGTCAAGAGGTATTCCATGCTCTTACAACCTATTGCATGGGGTGGGAGGGTGGAGGAGAAGGAAGTATCTGAGCATTGTGAAGTAGCATATACAGTTGTGTATCTGTTTATGTCTGTGTAAATGGTACTCCCCAAAACAGGAACAAAGAGACTAGGCAACATTCCATTACCAATAAATCCATCCTGGCTTCCTTGTAGGGCTGTAGAGAAGAATCTGAACTGCTGCAGTTGTTAAACCCCCAACATCTTACAAGAGAAGACAAGAGAGGAAAGAAAAGCAGCACGTGGGAAAGTGTGATTTTATTACAGAACATGATAAAGGATTATCGATAGATAACGTGCCGTGCAGAGTCAGTGGGTTGCAGGAGAGGTGGGAGCTGTTGCAGAATTTGTGGAGCTCGCTCACACCCCACACCACCGCTCCTTATGATAAAAAGAATGCCATTCTTCATGCTGGATGAAAGAGTAGAATAAACCAGAAATGAATGCAACAACTAGTAATCAAAATTAAATTTTAAAACACAGAAATTAATGTGACTGGTTAAGCCAGGCACTCAGATACTACTATGATGAGTGGTCCCTATGAGTGGGTAGCTAAAAGACAGAACGAAGAACTTTTTGGGATTCTCTTTGTGGATCAGTACAGGGCATTTTAAGTTAGCAAAATGACTCATCCTATCTACTTCAGAGAGCTGCTTTGGGTGCTTGGTTTGGAAGCCCAGGCATCCTAGCTGGTTGGGAGAGGAGGAGAGAGGGAAAGCAAGAGAGGCTTCTAACTTTGATTCTCACCCTTATCCTTTGAGAGAGCTGCTCTCTTACCACTGAGAAGCAATATCAGACTCCCAGCACAGGCACTTCCATTACATCATATCAAGAGTCTCACTCCTGGACGGAATGAGTGCTTGAGGCTGTTCATGATCTGCAATAGGATAGAAATAGAGTAGGAAGGTGGTGCTTGGGGTTAACATGTCAGCTAGACACTCAGTGCACTTACCTTCAGTTCCTGATGTTTTACAGATTTCTCTTCCACTGATACACAAGTCATGTTATCTGTCTGTCCTTTTGTTCCTTTTCTCTATGATGCAAATTAACACTGTGCTTATTCACAAGGGTGCAGTGAAGATAAAAAGTTAATGTTTGTGAGATGTTTGTATACAGCGGTCATGGGAGATATGTAGGTTCCCATAGAGGCTTCTTAAGGGTCTGGCAGGAGAAAGGGAAAATGAAGAAGGGTGGAAGACAAAAGATGTGAACAAAATACAATGTAAATGCGAAAATAGCTGAAACAAGACTAATAACACAGTAAAGATGTAGACCAGTCACATGTGCAGAATACAAACCACATATGTTCTTGGTTTAATTCACCCCTGGGTTGAGTAAACTGGTTTCGGTTCATTTCTCAGTCACTGAATTGCTGTGAATAGCAATGCAGTTGTACAGACACAGGTAAAGTGATTTTAGATTTCTTTTTTCCTCAGCCACATACTGAATCTCTATTTGGCTTTGTCCTCCCATCAATAAGTATGGTATGTATAATGTAGAAGGGGGTTCCCTTTCTCCTGATCATGACTTCAGTGTTTTCAAGATATTTTATCAAAGACAGAAGCATATTCTTATTTTTTCTAAACATTGTTTTAATTCTGTGGCATTCAGTGCATGGGGTAATGTCAATGAGTAGTGTGCTTGTACTTAAACCAATCCTAACCATTCCCTCATTCTGTGATTCTGTATGTATAATCTTGAGGCATCGTGTCCCTTGAAGTAAGGAAAAGGGACAAACCACATCCTCATCTATATTTCAGTAAGTGACTTTAAAAGGATTATCCCATTTAGTGTGTCTTAAGGAGAGTAAAACAATGTAGTCAAAGTAAACTCCCTTTTCTAAAAGTAATACATATTTCAAATGAAAGGGCTGACAGAGTGTATGGCTCTGAAGAGTGTTAACATCACACAGAATGCTTTTGGTTAGTAAGTTCAATTTGCTCAAATGGGTAGCATCCAAGATCTAATATTATGCCTTAGCTGCATAGTATCCTTTAAACTTCTTGGACTTGTGTTTATCTTGCTGACAAGTCTGTCCAGAGGTTCTTCATTTCTCGCTACCTACCTGTGGACTTCAGATATTGAGCAGTGTTTCCATTTGTATATTTGTTTCCCAATTTTTAAGAAATGTAATGGGAGAAAAAGGTTAAGGAACACCAGCACTTACACATTCTCATGTTTAGTGTGCATGTATAATAGAACTACAACATGATACAGATCTAACAGGATGGTAAGCAAGCATAGTTGTTTTATATGAGAAAGGAAACCCCGAATTTCAAAAATACACCTTCATTTCCCCACTGAAAACAGCAAGCAGAAGCCCTGCTCATGTAAAAATCTACATCTGAATCCTGTAAACTGCAGGATCAATCTAATTGCTAAACAGTTTCAGTAAAGCAAAAAGGTCAGCATTTTATCTATCTTTGTCTTTTCCCTTTTCCAAGTACAACTGCATTTATCTGATTAAAAAACGGTTTCACTTGTCATGACTAAGTAATCTGGACTACTTCAAAGAGAACAAGGTAAAACCTGCAAACTGCTATATGGTTAACTTCTCGGATTCTCCTTGAGTCTTGTGTATTTTTTTGTATTTTTAATTTATATATAATTACATTTTATTTATGTTACGTGCTTTATATATTGTAGATTACACATTACAGATTTCTAATAAATCCAGGCAAGAGTGTTCAAGAGAGCAGATATTTCAAAAAGAATAATCCATAATTCCATACCTTATGAAAATTTCAAAAGCAATTTCCTTTACAGAGGAGCCTGACTCTGAGGAGTATTATCTAGTCAGGGAATAATACTCATCTCATAATGAAGATATTTAATCACAACAATTCTTGTTTATAGTCTTAACTGCAATTATATTTGTCTCTTCCTGAGCTACATGCACATTTCCGTAAGTATAAGGGTGCTGTACTCACTGCTGAGCTATGTTGTCCCAAATGCTACAGTTTTACTATGCTTTTCTTGTTGGTACTACTTTTGTGTGACTAATCCAGCAGCTTTGTGCCGAGCATGCCAGACAGCTCAGGCTATTTGATACACAGCTCTGCAAGGCTTTGCTGTCTATGCAGTTGAGAAGCCTTCTTGTGTCTGGAAGGCATCAGTTGTAGGTGGCCTGAACAAGGCACTACGACACCTATGGATGAAAAGTGACATTACATAAAAGCTAAATATCTTGTTACTACTTGAGTGGGAGGATTCGTTCATTCAGAAAGCCATTCCTCCAAAACATGCATTTCATTGATTCTTAATGTTTAAAAAAGATGGAATTAGATACATATTAAAAAATAAAAAATAGCTTGGTTGTCCTGCAACTCACTGCTTTGACCTAATTTAGCAGGGGATAATGTCAAGGTAGTTAAATGCTCATCTCTTGCACATTTTTAATTTTGTAGAAAAATGATTACTTGCTGTTCCTCTAGTCTCTCATTAGGGTACATCAAATGAATGTAATATCCATCCGTAAGCTACTTAGACCATATACCTCATCTATTTAATTAAACAGTACACTATCACAAAATGGGAAAACAAAAAACATGGGATGCATTCATGTATTAAAAAAGATTCATGTTTTGTTTCGGAGTTACTGCTTTTACTTTTTTCCAAAGACCTAATAGTAGGCAATAATAATGGATTATTTTTCTTTGAGAATCTGTTTACTTTCAGAATAAAGTCTAGAAAGGCTCCTGCTACTTCAACAGCAGTTATAGCAGGTCTTGCACTACTGTTATCTAATCAAATATCATAAATTAGAGATTTTAAATTTAAGCATTATTTAGACAAGAATTCCATAAGAACGATTTACCCAAGTTAGGAGTAATACACGTTGGCCAGCAAGATATTGCCAGCAGCGACAAGAACTGAACAACAGAGAGTTAGAATGGCAGTGCTAATGAAATGCAAAAGCAATACTTGCATAATACACCTCCTGACTTCTGACAACTGTCAGTGCAGGGAATTTCACTTTTTGTCATGAGAAAATGCCAGTCACGGATATGAAAATTAAGAGACAAATGTGATCTGAATTGCAAAAAACCAAAAAAAAAATAGTGGAGAAATCAAGAAAGCAAGTAAATCCTTCCTGAGTCATCCAGCTGCTTTGTGAAAAACTGTTTTTCAGTCTTTCTATTAAGTTTTTCTTTTTTCATTCTAAAAATTGCCAGAAGGTAGAATAGGACAAGGGGTAATGTGTTCAAACTTAAACATGGGTGATTTAGGTTGGATATAAGAAAGAAATTCTTTAGTGTGAGAGTGGCAAGGAACTGGAACAGGTTGCCAAAGGAAGCTGTGAGGAGCTGTGTGGAGGAAGCACTCCATCCCTCGCAGTGTTCAAGGCCAGACTGGATGGGGCTTTGAGCAACCTGGTCTAATGTGATGTGTCCCTGCCCATGGCAAGGGGGTTGGAACTAGATGATTTTAAGGTACTTTCCAACCCAAACCATTCTGTGATTCTGTGCACCAAGAGAGCAGATCCCACGGGTCACAGCTCTCTTCATGCTTCACCACCTGCTCCAACCCACTGAGCTGCTCTGCCACTGAAATATTTTCTTAGGAGGAAAGGTTATGTCTCCCTGCCCACATGCAGGCAGGCCAAGGTGAGCAGCAGTGGGGCAAACCAGGCAGGCCAGGGCAGGTAGCAGCATGGCTGGGACCTCCTCCAGCAGCACCAGCCCTCCAAGCCTGGAGGTAGTAAGCAGAGCCTGGATCAGGAAGATGACTGAGATCTACAAGCTGTCTGGCAAACATGAGGCAAAGGCAAGGACTGGAGTCAGGCCAAGGGTGAATCTGAGAGCCATGAGGCTGATCAGGGACAGTCATGTCCTCGTAGATGCCTGGGTATGCATAGAGGGTATTATAAATAGTTTAATAAATATTTGTTATGCAGTCCTAGACATCTATGAAAACATACCTGTTGTCACTCTGAGATGCACTATTTGTACTCTTCGCATGAATGAGGTTCAGATGGTCATCATGTAGCTAATGGGTGCATAGCACAAATTTTCTTCCTTTGACTGCAGGGTCTTCTGTTGAAGCACTCACCCACTCACTACAAAAATGACTGCTGGAGCTTTGATGCAAGTAAACCAATCAAAACATGAAGTCATGTAGGTCGGTGTAACAGTATGGATGCTAGAAGCAGGGTAATAAGGTGTTCGCAGTGAATTCCCAAAGAAATACAGTTGCTTCCATCCTGAAGTACATTAAGCACTAAACTTTCATATATCAGTGTGACTGACAAAATCAAATCCAGAAACTGTCTGTGTAGATTTAAACACTTTGACAAGAGACTAAAATTTAACTGGTTTAATATTTCTTCATAAAAATATCCTTTTGGAAAGTCATGAAGCAGAATAAGAGGTTGCTAAAAACAAAGCTGTGTGAACTACCTACCTCGCAGAGCTCATGAATCAATTACAATAAAGCTATACCTATCAAAATTAATTAACCTTAGAAATGCTTATTGTTCAGTGTTGCTGATTTTCTGTCTCGCACACATACACATATGTGTGCATACAGAGGTACTTGACTTTGAGCATACAAGTGCACCCAGTTTAGTGGCTGCAAAGGTTTATCCCAGTTATTAAGATAAAATACTAGGATTTATCTGCAGTCAGAATGTTTTGCAGCTTAATTTTGCTATTTGGATGCCAGGGGATAATCAGACTTCTAGATACAGGTATAGCGTGTGCATGTGGGAATAATTCACCTGAGGGCAAGACAAGAACAATGCACACAATGGAAAAAAGGAGGAGAAAATTAAATCTTCATTAGATGTATGACAGACCTTTTATTGAAATATCTGGATGGGAAGAACATGCTACAGCTATACTCTGGACTACCTATCTAAGATTGTGACAATGACTGTAAAGGAGAAAGATTATAGAAATCATAGAATCATTTAGTTTAGGAAAGACCTTTAAGATCATCAAATCCAACCATTAACCTAACACTGCCACTCCACCACTAAACCATGTCCCTCAGTGCCACATCTATACATCTTTTAAATGTCTCCAGGCAAGGTGACTTAACGACTTTCTTGGGCAGCCTGTTCCAAAGCTTGAGAGCTGTTTCAGTACAGAAATTTTTCCTCATAGCCAATGTAAGCCTCCCTGGCTCAACTGGAGGCCATTTCCTCTTGTCCTGTTGCTTGTTACTTGGGAAAAGAGATTAATACTTGGGAAAAGAGATTGCTACAACCTCCTTTCACGTTTTCCTAGACTACTTCTAGTCATTTTTAGATACAAGACAGTGGGCTAACTGGGTCTTTGTGCTGACTCTCCATGGACATGTTTTTTGCTTTTACGGTATATGGACTGTGAAAGTTTTGCATTATTGAAAGAGTTATTGCACCTTATGCAGAGGTAATGCAACAAAGATTCTAGAAACAAATGGAAGGGAATGTCACTTTCCTGGGTTTAGTGTACAGGTATTTCAGTTTCCACTGCTACACGCTTCTGCCTAAAAAGGGAGTAAAAACTGCTAACAGGTAAGAATTCTTGCATTGATTCAATGTTCTTTCTTACAGGTGTAAGTAAGCAGATATTATGAATGTAGTAAGAAGAAGGGCAAGAGATCCTGAAAAACCAGGAAGTCCAGGCTGAATTTCAGTTCTGTCAGGCACTATTAATAAAGATACTGAGCTGTATTAAGTATACAAGTCAGTTCAAAATGGTACAGGTTACACTTTTACATGGGGTTTACATGGGGGGTTGGGTTTGTTTGGGTTTTTCTTTTCTTTGGTTGGTTGTTTGGGTTTTTTTATTATTAGTTTATTCCTGCTGTACAACCTGTAACCTTACTAGCAGAGTTGCTAGTATTTCAGGAAGGTTGAAAATGTTGTTCATTGAACAGAAACCTTCCTAACATGTCCTCAGGTTTGGAGTGACTGAAAAAATGCATTTGTGGGTGATGGCAGCATGGCAGGGCCTCTGTGGTATCAGCAGTAAAGGGGTTAAAGAAAACTAGTTTTTAACACAGCTGTGGGGTTTCTATCTCTGTTTGAATCTTTCTTCATCTCTATAGAGAAACATGACAGCCTTAGTGGGAGAGTATTGTGCACTACTGAAATGCTATGTGGCTACAGGACAACTTTACAGCATTAATGACAAATTTGAAGCTTCACACAGCTTTATAAGGGTGCCAACTTTTCATGATGTGAATCTATAAACGGTTTTGTCAGACTTTTGTTATCTACAGTCTGAAATGCAGATTTCCCACTTCCAACATTTTCTTTATATCTTATGTTAAATATTCTCTTGAAATAAGAAGCAGCATAAAGCAATGCTACAATTTTTGCATGATTGTTACAGGACATCTATGACAGAACAGAAAGCACGCTGCAGGCAGTGAAAAATGGAAGACCAGCAATTACCAAGATTTACAAGAACAGTCCTTTATACCTGTGTTCTGTGGCCCTGAAGAAACATAACTTCCATTTCAATGTGTAGTTTTGCCTTGCTTTATCTTAAAAATGCTAGTTTGTTTCAAAGGTCAGTGTTGTTTCTTCTTATGAGGGCAACAAGCTACTCCTTATGAGAGCAGCAGTGATGGTGTAGCATTTCCTGAAAGAAGAGAGACAAATGTAAATGCAAAGGAAAAAGTTTTCATTTCAGCAGTGGAGATAGATGAATCAGAACAAGAAAAAATAAAGGCAGAGGAGAGTGGCAGAGTCTGAAATGAAGGCAATGTGATCTGAATATTGATGAAGAGGCATTGACAAGATGAAAGATCTCCCTCTGTCGCGCTCTCGCCCTCTTATTTCCAGTGTGTAAAATCTGTCCTGTTGACACACTTTTGCGCTCTTTTTATATTGCAGAACTGGAACGAACAGGATTCACAATCAGTGCTGGTGGTGGTGCAGGCCCTGTGACAAATACTTGCTAGGGGAAGGGCTCAACAGCTGCATCCCATTCTCCCCTATTTTCTGAGACCTTTTAATCCACGAAACTGGACTTTATCAAGGTTTGAGAATTCTTCTCTGAGTAATTCAGGTTGATTACAAGAAAAGGAAGTCTGTGAGGTACTGACAATTCACATCCACGCTCCAGGGAAACATATAGTATAGTTAAATACATTAGGTCCTGTATATAATATATGTGTATTCATAACGTAACATATTTCTCTGATGGATGTCAGTACTTAGAGGAAATCCTGTTTTGAAAACAAACAAACAAAAAAAAAAATCCCAAGTAGACATGCCATGTTTGAAAATAAAAGGTTACCAAACTTAAAAAAACATAAACCATAAAATTTATAGTAGGTAGGTACACCGAGAACTGCTGAAGTTTTGCTTCAACACATGCTACTCCACTGGGAAAAATGTCACCTTCAAGCCATCAAGCTGTTGGCTTTGATGACAGCTCTTTTCAAAGAATCGGGGTCCTCAGATGAGCATGGCTGTTGCTCAGAACACTGTATATTCTCCCAGTAAATACTTTTTCACAGTGTAGGCCTAAATATGGTGACATGTATCCATATGTGTATAACATGGATTTAAATGGGTCATTAGATTGTGAAGTATGCAATATACAGACCACAAAATTTTACAGTGAGATAAAAACATAATCTTCTAAAGTTTATATGCTATCTGAGTTAGTACTGTCTTGACTGTCCTGCTCTATAATGGCTTTTCGTAGTACATCTGGAGCTTTTTTTTTTTTCTCCCTCTGTAGTACAGCTACAAGGAAACTGTGTTTTCACTGGAACCAATCAAGACAATCAAGAAAACCAAGGTGCTACTTCAAATCCTGACCTGTTCAATGAAAAGCATGTTCACTTTTGTGGCTAATTTTCCTGACCAAGAAGTTAAGAGTAAAAGTTAAATTACACATTTTTTTTCCTGGTATATAGAAGTCACAAGCTTTAGTTAGCTAGTACCTGTGTAGCTTTTCTTAAAGATAAAATACATTTGATAACAGTAGCTTGTTTAAAAGTAAGGAGTAGGCAGAACATCTCAGAATTTTTCAAAATCACTTATGGTAGGTTTCCGCAAAATTCAGTAGGTCTTGGATGCAGTAAAGTCTAATTTACTGAGATGCTTAAACCAAAGCAGATTTGTTATCTTGATGTATATCTCTGTGTGTATACTGTTACCTCTGTGTGTGTACTGTTTGTTTCAATTTGCTTAAGTGCAGTTTCAAAAAAATAAATATGACTGCAGGGGATGCAAAATTGCTAGGATATCCCCAAAAAAATTGTTGGCTGGTAGACAGTTGTCTGGAGCATCAGACTTCTGGATACTGTAAAATGTCTGTAGTCTTGCTTCATCCTTTGCCGTGTTAAAGCCTCAGAGAGCCAGGTTTGCTGGATGAGTGGAAATGCTTTGAGTTTGGGCCCCTCATCTTTTGGGGAATAAAGTTCAAAATTAAGAATTCTACTGAGCATAAATTTGTTCTGGGAGAAACTATAAGTGCCTAAACTCACCTCTATCTCCTTTCTTGCTTAAGATCAATGTGTTACAGTACAGTATTAGTGCAGCCTTGTATCCAAGTCATACCTTAATCTGATCACACCTATGTTGAGCAAAAAACATTAATTATAAAAGAAGCTGTTAATTTTAATGCAACCCTAATCTATTAGGATAATTAGGAAAGTCTAATCTTTGTTATTAAGTATGTTTGAAAGACAAAGAGAATAGTGGAAAAAAGTTCCCAACCAAAACAAAACCATAAACCAAACCCAGTTTCTTGGGATTAATTCCTATTCACATTTTCAGTTCTGAATGGAGTACCTGCGGGTGGAAGGACAACTTGAAATACTAGTGTTCAAAGGCAAAATTGTCTGCTGTTATGTCTCCTACATAAAGTTATAATAAGGATAATTCAAATTCCTACTAGGCTGACTACACTTCATTGCAATATCCCATTCACAAAAAAAACCCACAAAACCACAACAAAAAACTAACCAACTAAATGAAAAAAACCCCACACAAAAAAACAAATAACAATTACATAAATCACTAAGGGGAAAATATACAAGTTTTTTATAACTGCACCTAGCTTATACCTAGGTTTGTTATAAAAAGTAGAGCAGCACTGCGTTTTCTCAGGACATGTGGGTTTAGAATTCACATGTTAATGAACACTTTGTATATTTGCAATACTTTCCACTATCTCTGGTCCACACATTCACAATATGTCACACACATTTTCATATGATGTAGTAGGGATCTCTTCTTGCTGATACACCGAGATATAATAGAGAAGGATTTGGCATTAATGATAAATTGAAGGATTACAGATTGAGAGAGTTTTTTCAGGTCATTTGTTTCATTTCTCCTGTTTCCTTCCCCTGCAATTCTTCGCCAAAATCCCTTATCTCTCACATATTTATTTTCTGTGGTTTGACATTACATTGAAAGTAAAACCACTGAAATAAATTACTAAGATGTTACTGCCAGGTTGTTCTTTAATCTATGACTTACATTTGACTGCATTTTATGAATTTTTAAAACAAGAATGCTTACACTAAAACCACCAAGCACATTTAGGGGTAAAAAAGGCCCAAAGAAACAAAAAACAAAAAATAAAAAATAAACCCCAGACCAAACCCAACTCCTCCACAAATCAAAATCTTTTTTAGTGCTATATCAGTAATGATGGAAGTAGCTTTGCTTACAGTGTAGTCCAAATATACATCTATATATATAAGTATAGAGATATAAAAGAAATTATAAGGCAGCTTCTTAAAAGAAAATGTGAAACATTCTTAAGCTAGCTTTCAATTTTAAATAAAGGCATGACTATCATTTGTAGCCATGAAACTACTAAGTTTCTCTCTCAGAAGATCACAGATTGCATAGTCACTTAAATCGATTTTAAAAAGTTTGTCCAAATGAATAACAAGAAAACTTTGCAATGTATTGTAGCAAATTAAAATTTTTTTTCTGACACCACAATTTGTGATGCTAAGTCTGGTAATTAGGGCTGAACTAATCTTCTATAACTTAGGCACTCAGGGTGCTGTCATCTTCATCCTGAGCTCATCTGTAGACCTTATGGGCACTGAGGAGAAACAGGACTGTTTTCAAATGATTCAGGTCATTCCCATGTAGACATATTAAGTGAATCTCATCTTTAAAGGACCTATTTCACCCTCTCAACTAGACAGGAAAATGCATGAAAAGCTTGGAAATACAGAGTACGTGACAGACGCCTAAGGCTGTGTGAGGTCGTTCCTGTTGTTAATGTATGAAGAGGATGTAAAATAGTAAGTGGAAATGAGCTTGTACATTTAGAGAGAAGGCATTACACATACAAAAAAAAAAAAAATTAATTTTCCAATAGTTCCAATAGTGGTAGCAAGAGATATTAGTAAAATTTATGGAGATTAAAAAAGAAAAAAAATTGATGTATCCTTATGTTTGTGCCCTTGCATGCATTACAGGTATTTCAAGGGGTTGCTAAAAAGCTATTCACTTGCCTAGGAAATACATTGTAGAAAAAATACATTTTTTCTGTTTTCTTTTGGGTTTATGGTGCTTTGTAATAGCATACCTATATAGACATTCAACAACTTTTGCAAAATAACAATTCAATACTGATAATCCTGAAATCTCTAAACACCTGAAGAGCAAATAGGGAATTGTGACTAACGGCTGTCAGGTCTAAAAATAAACCTAAAAGCAAATTTTTTTTTAAACCCACAAATAGAACTCTTGCTATACCTACTGATTACATCTGATTTGATGGTCAAAGCTTTACAGGGGAAACTGAAGTCACTTTCTTTTCAGGAACAAGCTGTTTGATACACTTTCCCTGATTTCTTTTTTTTTTTTAATTATCTATGGCCAGGGAATGTCATTAATTCTGCTCTCAGCTTCTGTACTGAGATTCCATTAGCAATTTATTTACACAGAGTGTGCAAGGAAGTTAAGACAAACCAGTTTAAGACATCTATTTCAAGTTATATTTGTTAAAGCACATTGTATGGATGGTTTGCTTCAGAAAAGCAGGTATTAAATATGA
>JBCJKH010031874.1:11111-29751 GCA_039877255.1 Loriculus beryllinus
AATATGATTCTATGATTCTATGATTTTATGATTCTATAATTCTATGATTCTATGATTCTATGATTCTATGATTCTATGATTCTATTCAAAGATTCTATGATTTTATTCTATTCTTTGATCCTATGATTATAATAGCCTGTTCACCCTCTGCTCTTGAGATTTCATTAGACTATTAAAAAGTTTCTGAAAGAATATTTGAATCAAACTTGGGCAAAAGTTTCCATTACCTGAAAGCTGTAATATAAAGCTGAGAGGAAGTAAAAGGATTTGTGCCATGGTTTTAGCTATGTTTGTTTGTGGAGATTTTTGGAATATGTAAGTCTAAAGAATTAGGCCTCTTACTGTTAAAGTGCCTGTAGCCTTAGGAATTGCAGCACTCTGCCTTCTTTTCCCTATATGAATACCTGGTTCACAAAGAGCATATAGGTGTAACATGACAAATATGGTAAATGAAAATGGTTATAACTGAAGTTATGTTTATGCCCAATCAATTGTTTGTGTTGGCCAGCTTCCACTTCTGATGCAGAGATAGATATCAAGGAGAAAACAGAAGCTGACTAAGGATTTGGTACTCCTGTGCTTTCAGTGAAGTTTCCCCTTGCGGGCCATGTTCATTGATTCCTTATCGGTGTATTCACTTCCTTTAATGTGATGTTTTCCCATTACCCATGTATACCTTATGTACAGAGGGCCAGAGGAAAACAGTGAATAGTGCTTAATCTTTAAAACAAAGAAGATGAGAGGCAAACTCCTCAGACTAGTCTTGCATAATTTACACGCTAGTTAGTGTGTGGCTATGGAGCAGCTTTAGGGGAAAAAGGTGACATTATATGAAGTGCTTCTAGTGACCCTCCAATTCCTCTGGAAGGGGTTTGGGCAGGTACTGCCTGCCACAATAGCCCCAAGCCTGGAAACTGGGAAGTGGTAGGTTTCATATGTGTATGTTGCTGGTGTTAGAGTGGCTGAAAGGCAAGTTAAATAATTTTTCCACTCCCACCAGATCCAAATACAAAGATTGTTTTTTCTTGAACTTTCTTGCACATTGGCAGGTTAGTTTACTAAAGCTGCATAGAGGCCTGAGGAAGTTTTATTAGCAATGCAGCTGCCAGAGCTGCTGGCACTTCAGCTGTGCATTGTGAAATGGGGCTAAGAATCCACTGGCATCAATGAGAGCATCAAGGAGGATGGAGATGGATATGGGTCCTTGCAGAAAGTCCTTCTAATTTCACTGGGAAGACATTTCATGTTCTTTGCTAGGATCTGCAATGAATAAAACACTGGTTGCCAGTTTCAGCTGTGCTGTTATATCAAGACCAAGCCAATAAGCCCCTGCAGGATTTTCTAAGATCTTAGTGTTGCTCCTCATGTCATTATATTTCAGGATCAGGGACTCTTTGCCTCAGTTTCCCATGTCTATTCAATAGTAGCCAGTTGCAGCTGTTAAGACTAAATATGTTTACATAAAGATTTATTTCAAAGAATTTTGTACCAGTTCCACATATATTAAGACATACCTGCCACTGATGGCCTCATCTTTGATGTGACCTACCTGAACATTTTCCCACATTACAGTTTCACCCGCATATATAATTGTATTCACATAGAAGTTACATTTCTACTTGTTTAGATTTATCCCAGTTGCTCCATCCTTTCCCAAAGATTCCAGTTATGCTGTGTATGTTTTTCTTCCCCTAGTTAAACATAATCTTTATAGTTTTTTGTATCCTCTATACCAACAAAAAAAAATAACATTTTGAGTCAAATCCCCTCAGGGACTGGAAACAACCCAAATGGTAGTCTGCAGAAACAATATTTCTCAAAGGGACTGTTGAGTGTGAACAAATATCTTCTGTTCTCCTTAGGGCACCCTGTTGAAAGCTATCTGGCATTATCCATGTTCCCCAATATGTCTTCTTTCATAGGTAGAAGAAAATTGTCCCATTTTATATATTTAATTCTTCATATCCAAAGATAGGCAGAAATTTATCTCTTTTTTTATTCTAAAGGTCTAGCAAATGTATACACTCCAGTGGTTGTTTTTTGTTGCATGAGTCCCAGAGCAGTAAACAAACAATGTAGTCTGTCCTAGGGTAAGTAAGTGGATCTTTCCCCTGTGTATGAGTTGCTAAATTTTTGGCTCTTTTTCAGCACCATTCCTAGTTCTGCTGGGACTTTTCCTGTTCTTACTCCCTTCTCTTGCAGTGGTCTGAAACTTCTCACTGAAGTGCCAATGTCCACCTTCAGTAAATTTTATTCTCAACTTAGAGATTTTGCACCCAACAAACTTCAATTGCTTTGTTAATAATGGTTTCTAGATTCTTCATATAGATTTTTCTGCATACACACCCTGCCTCCCCTCCCCTTCCAGGTTCCTGTGACAGGGATTTTCTTGTTAATATTGCAATATTTTTAGCCTCAGATCAGTCACAAATTGCTATTCTGGTTTTTGCTCTCCTGCATCATCCCTTAAATAGGATTAATGTTCCTGTGAATCTTAGATTTCCTATTACATTTTCATGACTAGCTTTAGCTGACTGAAAGCTGTTAAAATCACCAAGTGCTTCAGAACCAGCTGATGTAGAAATAGGCTGTTTTCTGAATCTCATTGTCTTGACTGTCACTCATACCTTAGAGACACAGGAAGTATGGTCTGTTTCGAGTTGATCCGGCTAAATCCCAATTTTCCAGAAAGCTACAAGTTTGACATAGTTTCTGACTGCTGCACTATTCCAGCATTCAAAAAGTTCATTTTCTTAATTTCTTATTGCTTTAACACATGATAACTATATGGTAATGAGTGACCAGATTTACAAAAGATGTAGTATTTACCTAAAGCCCCAGTCAAACATAAAAATTTCCATTTGTGGCTTACATGGCTTTTAATTTTACATGTAGGCAGTTATGTCGCATTTAGATACAAACCCTTTTGTTACACGTTACCATTGAAAAATGTACAATGTGAGCACCAAATGGATTGAATGTACAAATCAGGATTCCCTAGCAGAGAGGGAATAATTTTTGATTAAAGACTCAATAAACCTTAAAAAGGTATAATGAGCATGGTTAGCAAGCAAAAAAACTCACAGCTTCCTTTATAGAGGACTATTCTAATCACAAAGCAACACAATAACAAAATGTCTCTATTTTCTATTTGACCTATAAACATTGAATTCTTCTTTAAACAATGAATTAGCTTTGCCAGGAAGAATGCATTGTGGCCTTATCCTGGCTTACTGTAGCCTTTACTGCAGTGGCTAAGGCTGTCATTTGGGAAATAAAAAGCAGGAAGTTTTGAATCCCCTCAGGTAGAATTTTATTCCTGTTTTCTCATTTCATAGATAAATGTTTAAACTGTTGGTGACTGCTTCCTCTTTTTTCTGTTTTCATATTTGTTAGGTGATTTCATGGCATACTGCAGACTTTGTCTTTCTCCTGCCACATTTCCTAACAAGTGGCTTGAAAGCAAGAAGGCCATTCTTTTAGATTAGATTCAGCTCAGGATTAGCCTGGATTCATCCCACTGAATTTAAGAATTTAACTGTGGAGGCTAGTTTGCCCTAAACTACATCTATATTCAATAAATCACCCCTTAGAGAGAGAAAGTAGAATGATAAGGCTACTGTGTAAAGTATGCCTCAGGTAAGTAGTTGAAGGTGGGTGGGTAAATCCAGGCCTTAGGGGTGTCTTCTTAGACATTTAAGGCTCTAGTTTGATACTGAATTTAAGTACTTACTTTAATACACTTCTATTTCAAAAAGCACAAAAGCACATGCTTGCAGTTAAACAGCTAAAATTTAGGCACAGAATCCTGCAATTAATCATCTTTTTCATGACTACTGACTGTGACATATTTTTAGGAGAAATGATTCCTGAACTTCTATTTTTCTGAAGTGATTTTAAACCTCCCCATGGTAATAAAATATTTCCTACTAAGCTAAACCTTATTAACTTTCTCAGATTTCGATGTTGTATTTCCACCCTGTCTTTTTGGTTTGTGAAATTACTGAAGTTTACAATTCCATTCACTTAAGTTTGGAAAGCTGATATTGTAAATTGCATTCAGATTACTGGTTATATTTAAAGAAGTAATCTGGCTATGCTTGAAAAGATAAATTATACCAGAATGACTGTAAGAATTGCAGAAATATGAAAAACTGTTCCACTTTCTGTTTTTCAACATTTGGAAACCTGGCATATAAATGGAAGAATATTAAATATTTGGTCTTTGATCTTTTAGTGGAACTGCTCAGTCATTTTATTAGTTAGCAGCTAGCAAACTCCATATTCTTTGGCTAATGGAAGTCTAGTTGGTCACATTTGGAATTCTCTGAAACAGCTGACCTGATTTTTCAAAGCATGAAGTATGTACAGGATACAATAATGGTAGAGATTACAGTACATTTATAAAATTTAACCTGAGGTAGGATCCATCTATTCCTCAAATTTAGAGATTGATTATGCACCAGCTAAGCCAAAAGAAAAACTCCACTTTGGGTATTAGGAAAATCAGATGAGGTCACTAGGCAGTCTTAGTGCTCTTGACTCTGAATGCTCTGAATTACAGCATCCATTGCACTCATAACAGGGAGCTTGCAGGAAGACAGAACTGGTTTATTTCCCTATTCCTCCAGGCTAGAAACATGAGGAGGCTCTCCCTTCTGCAGGGCTGCAGCTGAAGTTCTTTTCCAGGCACATTCCTTGTTTCCTAGGGTCCCTTTCACTGACTTCCCTTGTGCTATAAATGCAGCTTCTTTCCTACACTCACTCCACAGTAAACCTCCTTCCACCCTGCATCTCTGTAAAGAGCTTCTCAAGACCCTTGTTTGCAAAAAGAGGCCAAAGTATTTCCCTAAGGAGGATAATATTTAAGTGAGTGTCTACTTTGGTGGTATGAACACTATTTGCATTATGGTAGAAATCAAAGCTAGATACTTATCTGATAAGTAATATTTGAGCCCAAAATAATTTTATATAAGGACAATTTCATTTTAATCTGTATTTTATTTAGAGATGGTGCACTGAAGTTGTCATGTTCATCTTGGTGAAATTTAACTAAATAAGATCAAAATGAAACAGCTGAGGCAGAGGGTTTTATAACTGACGCCAAAACAAATCTACGGGACCAGATTTTTTTCCACCTAGATTGTTTCAGTCTAAACAGACTGAAAAGTTTTCTCCCTAGTAAGAGAGAAGCCATTAAATAAGCATTTTAATAGCTCAGTCACCCCCAATTTATTTGGTGTCCCTTTGAGATTATTGAGTGAAACAAAAATAGTACCTATAGAAACTAATGAATACAGAACATACTTTCACACTTTCCAGACTTTCCCTCCATGCTGCTCAGTCTTATTTCCTTATTTTTAATGGCAAATAAATTAATATTAATTTTCAGTATTCACAGTATACCATAAACATCAGATTAAAAAAAAAGAAAAAGAAAAATGTTTAGTAAACTCTTTTTCATGGAATGCAGCATGTGCTGCCTCTTATGTGAACTCAGCACTCATTCAGGAAATTGATTTGTCAAAATGTAAAATAAAAATACATCATTTCATCACATTTTTAGAAAATATGGGTCCAATCTTATAAGATGCAAAGAAATCTCAGCTTCCTTAAAGCTTTTCAATGAAAGCACTTAGCACCTCACAGTAATAGGCTGATTTTACATGTCGTTTTAATGATCCCTTTAATAGTTCATTCTGCAACTAGCAATGCTGAGCATTGCAACGCCTACTGCCCTTGTTGGACCTGGCTTCAATCCAGCTTTAAGCTTTGTAGCTTATTTGTATGCAACAATCTCACCTTAAAAACTATTTGTTTTCTCCAGGGTGCAGCTGCATTGTAGGGAAAATTCCTGGATCAGGTTGTAAATCAGTGCATGGTGCTGACTGGGGAACAGAATCCAGGCCTTGGGGTGGATCTGAACAGTTGCTCCCCTCTGCAGCAATCCTGTGCAGTCCAAGAGTGGTCCAAGAAAAGCAGCTTGTATAGGCACTATAATGTCTGGGAAACCTTGCTAATATTGATTTTCTTACAAGAGGGGTAGATATATCAGGCATGACTTTCAACACCTTACACAAATTTTTATTAGTGCAACTGGATTTTACTGAAAATTTGCTGGCATAAAACTGATACTACAGAACAGGCAACATGGCTCATGCTAGCACTCTTTTTATGCAATATGAGAAGCAATTATTATCTCTACTAATTTTAATCAGTCATAGAATCATAGAAGAATTAGTCATGACAAAATCATTCATGGCCTCCTGTTCCATCTGGTACTATAACCTCCAAGGACACAGGGTGTACCATCCCATTATTATTCTCCAATATTAATAATCAATCATCCCCGAAAAAGTATCATAGCTATTCTTTTTTTTATCTGATCATATCTTTCATTTGCATTTGATATTTTGTACCTTGAACTTCCACCTTTCCCCTGTTGATGCCTTTCCAATGGCTTCTGTAAATTTTTCTGCTGAAAAGTAAAAGTTTTTGAGTTTATATTTTTTTTTCTGCTGTATTAAGACCAAAACCCTTCTCTTTTTTTAAATCTTTATCACCCTCATCCTCATCTGTTTGTACATATTTCTCACTTGACAGATGCTGGAGTCCTACTCACTACTTCAGTTGTTCATTCATCAAGGCATTATTATTCTGAAATTAATTTGTTAGCAAATGTCTGCAAGCCAGCAATTGCACACGATATTGCCGTCAAAGTTCGAGAAAAGACCAAATATGCTGAATGTGGCACTGGAAGAATCCCTAAGAATTTCAGAACGAAGTCCTACCTGATCCATTTCTCAGACCATTGTTCAAGTAGGATAAGAGATCGTGGAATGATGAGGAAAAGAATATTTTGGGAGTGCCTACCAGATCCTGAAGTTGGTAACTGGCAGCTGCTGTTCCCTCTAGCTGCAGAACCTGAACAGTTCTCTGGGATCCTGGTATAAACACACTTGCCACAAGGTCAAGAAAACTCAATTTCCAGAAACCCTGCAGTACTGAGAATGATTAATTTTTTGAGCATTGTTACACATTGTTTTTCATCAAAACTTTCTTTATCTGAAAAATTATAACCTCTTCTAGGTATAACCAAGCAAACAAAGTACCATTTTGTTGGATGGACCAGTAAACAGGAATGTTGGTCTTTTTCTCTGTGTGATTCAGCACAAGGAGGATGTGAAAATTAAGTGGATAACTCCAGGAAAAACCTGTGATCTTCACTCTGGTGTAAGAGAAGCTGGCTAGCTCTTGTCTATTGAAGGGAAATTATCTGAGTCGAGTCTGAGTAAAACCTGAGTAAGGTCCTCAGGACTTGGTCTACAGTAACTCAGAATTTCCTTTCTATTATTAGCCCAATGATTTCAGGAAAAATAACAAGCAGAGACAGGGTGTGTTCTGTGGGATAGTCATATAATTTAAAGATCAAAGACCATTTGGAATTTTTGAAAATGGTTTTTTTGTGCCTGTGTAGTGCAGATTCAGAACTTTGGTGTGATCTTTTTGCAAGTTGCCAGTTACCCAGAGGAACACGTAAGACAAGACAAACTGATCCTTGAAAATATGAAATGGCTTTTTTTCTTTATTCATAATTCTCTACAACAGACAATCTGTCCATTAAAATGATATTGAGAAGTTTAAAAGACAAACTGGGAATGGAAAGGGTCTGGGACAGAGTGCGAAAGTAGAACTATATGAATATTTCAGAGGCATCTACAACTTGCACGTACATAACACCTCAACTATTAGTCTATGAAGAATATGCGACAAGAGTTGACAGGTAATGTTTTATTTCAGAGTAGGTAGTGGTTGTTATAGTGCATTCAGTACATGGGATGGTGATGGCTGTGGTGTGACTTACACTGTTAGAACAAGGCTGTGGTGTGGCGTTTGGCCAGAGGTTGAAGCAAAAACTGAAAAGTGACAACAGTATCCTGCCAAAATCTGGTGTTGTCCCACAGGATTTTCATTTTATTCCAAAGGTCATAACATACTGTATTCAGCCAAATCTGCTTCAAGAAATTCCCACTCAAGGAAAAATACTTCTTGACAGAATAAGTGCTATGCTGATTTTTTTGGTATTTTTTTTATGAATTTTCGTTGTACAGAAATAGGCTCATAAACTAATGTCTGTGTGCAAGGTAAAATCCTCTGAAAAATGTGGCATGGTAAATGGATAAATCTTATAGCTCAACAATTTGTGTCAATGTTTTACACTGGAGGAAATCCTCTGTGACATGTATCTGATAATAGAATCATTTCATATAAGGGTGCTTACTGTATGAGGGCTCTACTGTTTGCAGCACCATACAATGAAGCACATTAGCAGCACAGCACCAGTTTAATACCAGGCATTGAAGGCTGAGCCCTGCTATTAGTTATTGCATCAGCAGAAGTTAAAGAAGCCTTGTTCTAAAAGTAAAGGCCAGAGAGGCAGGGTTGAGAACTAGCAAATACTGAAGAGTGAGGCTTTTTGCACAAGTTGGAACAGATTCCCTTTCCATTGCTTTTTTTACGTACTGACTTGCGTTTCTTATTTAGAAAAATACTCTTCACAAACCGCTAGTTTTGAAAATCAGATCTATTTTTCCATCTGTCTAGGTTCTTTCACTTCATTACCTAAGTGCCTCCATCATCCTAAGTACCTAATACCTCTCATTATCTTAGTGAGTCATTTAGGGGTTGGCTATTTAATATCATTAATTCATTATGAATAAATATTAGGGCTAAAATCTACATTTGCTCTGAAAGATGGAAGTTTTTTAATTTCTGAGGTCGAGGTTATTTAACTGCATATAAAACCACTGAAAAGATTTTATAAAAAAAAACCTGACAGTGAAATAAGCAACAGCTTCCCAATGAGATGTAATATTTTGCCCATCAATAAACACTAACTACCATTTATTTTTAAACCAACAGGTGCTGCTAAGCAGGTAGACTATTTTAGTTCTGAGGTGGATTTCCTTCCTCATTGAACTTTCAAGCTCTATAAGGGAAACTTTGCTCTTAAATGTGAGGAAACATGCAGTCATATTTACTCCTGAAGAAGGCACTAGTGCTGGAACAACAGGTAGGTTGGGCATATCGAAGCAAGGTGAAATGTGGTTTTTTTTCAATGTCTAGCCAGTTTTGCTGGCCATACAAAATGGGGCAAACTAGTGGTCTCTCCCACACTGTAATTTTGGTGGCTACCACCTAATGCCAGGCTATAATGAAGGAGCTCTTGTCACTGGAATTTCTTTTGTAGGATCACAAGGACACCGTTTACCTTCCCTAAGGCTAGAATACCTATGTCTACACTGCCTCGGGACTCTTCTAATTAGAAGTGTATGCCAGTAATTTTAACTTCTACAGCTTTTATTTGTTTACAGCCCATGCTTACACACATTGCTGAATGTGTCTTCTAAAAGACATCCTAGTGGACACTTCCGCCTGTTCTATCTTGTGGGGTGACTCAAACTCAAGGGTGTGTCTGCAGTATGTATAGTCAGTGCATAACCACAACCAGAGTTGTTCAGCGATGTCATTCACACTCTATCTATTGGTGCCTTGTGGGAATGTCAGATGATCAAGGTCAGGTAAACAAGCCTTATTAGAGGGACTTCATGTTCAATATTGCAAGAAATGATGGGAAATACAGGGAAAGTAAATTTGCAAAGGCTCATGCTTTGCTGTAGCCCTCACTTGGACTCATGATTTTGCAAATACGATGTAGTTGCTTTATCTTCTATTTTTTTCCAATATTGAACCTCCTTCCAGTCTGATCTAGATCTGAAACCACTGAAAATGCTTCTTTAAATTTGAGAGTCTGGGTAAAGAAAAAGCCATTTGCAGTCATTCTGAAAATAGGTATCTAGGTTGAACAGAAATTTAGAAGGTAGAGAGAAATGTGTGTCTGTGTCTTGTTTTCCTGTATGTCTCACCTCTTGCTCAGAACAGTGCCTGAAAAGGAAAAATTAAAATAAAAGTCATTCCCATTGGCCATGAGAACCACTGCGGAGCTCAGACAGTGTGGTACTGTATGGGAGCACAAGGCATGCTGCGTTCTAGCCTGAGCTCTCCTGATTCCCTTCTGACTGTGTAAATACCAGTCTTTCAGACAGGTCTGGTGCCTACTCTGTTCTTCCTACCTCATCTGAGCTCCTCTCTTCATCAGGCAGGAGTAGAGAATTTCAGAAAACAATCCTTAAAAAATATCTACATTGTGTCTCTAGCAGGAAGCTTTTCAGGAATGCTTTTGCTATGAACATTTACATAATGACCCCCCCTTTCTCTTCCTCCAGCAGCTTGTTGCTCTTTTTTTATCTACAAAGACCATTTCTTATAACTGTGTTTCTGTCTTGACTTACCTTTTTTCTTTGATTTTATTTTTTTTTTATTCTTCCGCCGGCACCCCTTTTCTTTTCCATTATTTCTATTGCCTCTTTTTGGCCTTAATTGCTGCAAATTTCTGACCATCAGTATGTCTGTCTGTCTTTGACCTTTTCATCCCCCACTCACAATATTTTTTGTAATCAATAAAGCATTATCTTAGAAATATAAAATTCATTCAAGCTTTGGAATGATCAATAGATAATTAAGGGTCAAATGCTCCAGATGGTCTAATCTCTTCCTCTCCCCTCACCCATGGATAAGTTGTATGTGAAGATATCCATCTTCACCCATGGATAAGTTGTATGTGAGCTCTTTAGCACCTGCTCTAGCATGCCACCTCGCCCCTCCACATCATGTGTCTTCTGTCTGGCTCATCAGCACACACAGCACATGGGACTGTGGTCTATCAGATGGGAGGAACGAAAGCAGCAAAAGAAAAGGGATACTGGGAAATTTGGATAGATTACCAATAGGCGTGACCTCAGGTGA
The DNA here is from genome assembly GCA_039877255.1 of Loriculus beryllinus. NCBI lineage: Eukaryota > Metazoa > Chordata > Aves > Psittaciformes > Psittacidae > Loriculus > Loriculus beryllinus. Next base: position 21,978 of record JBCJKH010031874.1, read on the forward strand.
GTTGCAGTATGGAAGCAGTAGCTGGTGGAAGAGAGGCTGTTCTGCTTCTCAAGAGACAACTGGCTTTATTTGCTATAAAGTATTTAAGGAGCTCTTTGTCTGTTATTCGGGTCTTGGTTTAGCCATACTGTCACTCACATTGTCATTTCTCAGCTTTAAGCTCAATATTGATGTGTACCCGTACCACTGGTGATGAATCTCAATTGATTTCTACCTACACTGTGTGGAAGGACCCAGATATATTTTACCTGTCATACTCACCACATTTGCAGGACGGATAAATATTCATACATCAAGAAAGAAAATGGATTCAAGGACTGAAATAAAAAAGCTGTAGAAATACTCTCCAAACCTAGCTTGAATTTGTGGTCACAGTTTTTTCTTTCAAGTTTATTAATGCAATGGTTTTCAAATCTGTAACACTACAGCTGCACAAATCAACAGAGATTCTGGCAATGCATTTTAGTTATTATGAATGGAATAGAAATACCAAACATAACTGTAGTGAACCTCTGTGTATATTATTTAATAAAATTTTTTTTTTTATCAGTGTTGGGTTTTTTTGGTATAAAATGTAAAGTTGCTGATGTATGTTTCCAGGAAAATCCTCTCGTTTTGTATCTTAGCCAGAACACTTTTGGACTATTTCTTTAAACCAAATCTTTTTTTCATATAGATGCAAAGATTTGAGAGGAATAAAACCAAACATAGCTCAGCATTTTGAGAATCCTTTTGTCCACTTAATTTCCCCAGAGTATTCAAACATGGTTACTTACCCTTTTGTCAGAAATCTCTACAGAGTTAGGAAGCTGGCTATCTTCTGATCAGGATCATCTGACAAAGTATTTATCCCAGTAAATGACATCTGAAGTCTTCACTGGAAAATAGGTTCTATTAGGTACTACAGAATGCTGCAGCTTTGCAGTGCCTGTGTTCATTTAATTCAGATATCAAACACGCGGTAATCCCAATGAGGATGTGATGTGCGAAAGTGGTCTGGGGAGACGGGATGTTTTTTTCTGCTCACTGTGCCTAACAATGCTGAAATGTTTTTTGCCTGTCCATTTAGTTTAACAATGTGCCATTCTGTACCTCATAAGCACTTAATTTATTCCAACTCTTTGGCCTGACCTGTAATCCCCCCTCTCCTTACCCATCTGACCCATCTGTGTTTCATTTCCCACTCATCAGCATCCAAAGAGCTAGGCCCAGGCCCTGTTTGGAGCCATTAGACAGAGATTGGCACTGTTCCCTCTTCCTGCACCACATCCTCCGCTGAAAAAAATGACCATCAGATCAGAGAACAGAGCCTGCTTTGTCCCCAGCAACTAAGATCTGGAAGCACTTTCAATCATTTGCACTCTATACCCACTCAAACGCATTAATGTGATCAACATTGGGCCTGTTGTGGGCATTTTTTCCAGCAAATAGCTTGCTAACATTCCAGGCATGTACTTCCCTGAAAACAAGACTGAGACAGGGCCCTGAATATTCAATTGGAAAATCACCAAGAGCAAGAGCTTAGCTTGGCACGGCTGGTGTTGATTCTTAATAAGTGACTTCCTAAAGCTGAGGCATGGGGCTTACAGCTTCAATGACTTGTTTGAAAAATATTTTGTAGGTGCCTCATACCACTTTATTTCCTGTGGTATGCGTCATATTGTGAGCTATTCTGAGCCAGGCTGTTTAAGCACGCTAACATTTTTTTCCAAGATTGCGGTGTTTAACTAAAAATGTGCTTATACAAGATGAGCTCATAGCCATTAGTGCTGATGTAGTTTTAACTACTTGGATACCAATAGCCTAAGGCCTAAAACCTGCTGAAAAGGGGGAGAAACCTGAGCAAAAACCATCTTTCACAGTCTTTTAAGGCTTTTCAAAGACAACGCAACGGGGAAAATATTTTAAAAATCAGATTTTTTTCCTATGGGACCTTTGTTATACTAAATATATTTCATACTCAGCACAGAGGTTCAGTATTGAAAGCTTACGATTATGAACAGCTGAAGAGATTTCTGACATGCAGAAAAATAATTTATTTAGTGTTTCTGCCTGCGCTACATCTACTGCATCCAGCAAAAGCAGATTATATGTGCTTTTCTAGTGCAGCTGGACAGACTAGGTACATCCTAATGTTTTATTCATTTGAAAGGGGTCTTTCATTGACATGGGTACCATGACAAGGCAAGTTTGACTGTGCTGAAGGGGGTCAGCAAAGATTTTTGTCAAGGTACTCCATTGTAGAGGATGGTGTCTGGCAATCACAGCACTATTATTCAGAGATGTGGTCTTGCACGATTCCCCCATTCTCCAAGCTGAGAGAAGATGGCAGCATTTTGCATGAGGCATTTGAAATGTCGAGGGATGGGATATTTGAACGCTTACCTTGGTGCTTAGAAAGTAATACGGACAAGTCTGTAAGAAACCTTACAGAAGCCCAAGCTTGTTTTTTCAAGGCCCATTTTAGAGAAATTGCACCTGCCTGGATCATGTCAGATTGGGTCAGATAAAAAAAGGTCTAAAAAAAAATTGAAAGGAAGGGGCTGAATGTCTATATGGAACGTTTAGACTGTTGATTTGAAAGCCAAAAGCTGCATCCTGAACTTAACCTGCATCTAGAAGTTTGATGTGAGGAGATAAAATGGAAATAAACACAGGAGAGAAAATTGAAATAATTTACGGTTTCCCGAAATATGTTGCGCATGGAGCAAGGAGAGTAAGAAAGGCAAAGCCTTGCAAATGATGGATACCATGATCATTCTTTTAACCTGAACTGTTTAGAAGACAGAGATTCAAATATAGAATAGTTTATGTAAAAGTACCTTTGTATATACACAAATTAATTTCATCCAGACTCCTTTTTATCTATTTCATTGAAAAATAACTGAGACAGGATTTACAGCTGTCAGAATGTTTCGGGATTTGCACTAAAAGATCTATTTAAAAATTTTGTTAGTAAGATTGATTTTGCTCTAAATACTGAATTGAATTTGAATCTAAATTGAAATTGAATCTAAATAATGAATTGAATTTGGACTCTTTCCTGAAAGGGAACCTAGTAGTTTCTTCCTGAATTGCCTAAAAATTCTGCTTGCACTTTTCTGTGGATTCCATGGTAATTCATGACACTGTGTTAAAGTGGTAGTACTTTTTGATAGAATTTAAGTGTATTTGTAATTGCACATTTTAGTCTTAACTATGTAGATACCTTACAGGAGACACAAACATAGATTCTGTCAGAAATTAGAGTATATCAGTGATTACGCTAATTCCCCCTCCCCCAGTTTTTACAGAAACTTCTCTTAGAAGTGAGTTAGGGTCTCAGTGGAATATAGTTCCAGCTATAGCTACTCACAAACTCCCTGCAAAGCAAATTTCAAAGCTTCAAATCTCTTTTATAATATACTATGGTTATTACAAATTGCTTTGTATTACAGAAAATAAGCTTCCCCATTTAGCAACGTAATGGGAAGAGAATACATGTAATAGAATAGCAAACTGTGATCAATCACAGTATTTCAGAGCAAACCTACTAATGTTAGTGGTGTCTGCTGCAGTGGTGCTGAAGTTCCACCCTCATGATATTTGAGGTGATTTGAGCTTTCCCTTTATTTGGCCCCATGTTTAACATGGACATAAATTCACTGTAGCCCTCAAGTGAAGACTGTATTTGAGAACTGAATAGAATGCTTGAATTTACTCTCCAGATTTTTCTTCCATGATCAGTAAAGTTCCATGTAACTTTCCTTCCCAGTGCAATGCACACAAAATCTCAGGAAGCAGCAGTGCTTAATTAGGACCCTGGTTTATAGTTCCACCTGAAAAAATACATTTTAAAAATCATATATGTTTGGCTGTGCAGATATTTTAGTCAATAAATTCTTACTAATTAATCACATTAACGGCACTCCTTATGAGTTGAAATAAAATCACAAGACAAACCAAATACCCCATAAATATCATGTATAAAGAACCATTCACCAATGCATAAACTACATGTCTAAAAACATTTACAAATCTTTATTCTTTATTTCTTTCTTTTTCTTCTACGTTTTCTTCTTACTTTTATTTTTTTCTTCCTTCTTCTTCTTTTTCTTCTTCTTCTTATTTTTCTTCACTACAGGCACAAAGCCAAAACAGCTGCTATTGGAGTTAAGAGTTCAGTAGATGAAGTCAAACACTTTCTTTTTTTAGGAAAATATATGGTATTTGGTTAGATATTGTAACAATTTTCCTCTTCTATCTTGACTTTAAATGCTTGTTTTAGAATTTTAAACACAAGTGGCTGCAATCACCCTCCCCCAGACAAAAAGTAAAATGTAAAAAGAAGTCCCATTGAATCATTGTTTTGTCCCAGTACCCTGAAAGCAGTAATCCTTAGTGCAAACGATGGCCCTGAATGATGCATTATGGTCTGTGACTGTCTGATGTAAGTTGATGACACAAAGGCAGGATTATATTGAGGCCTAACTTATAACGTAAAAGATAAACAAACAAACAGGAACAGTCTGGGTCTGCTGGATTATCACTTATGACACTTATGAGAGAGCTACTTGTTTAAAAACATTAGTAGAAAACCACAAAAACTTAACATTACAGCAACTTATGAACTGGCAGATTCCTTAATCAAGGAATATGTATTTTTTGTCAGACTGTTTTGGGTGAGGCACGAGTGACAGTAAATGCAACTTCTTTCTTCCCTTAGTAAAGAGCAAATAATTCTTACAGTAATATGACTCTCCCGTTTCTTTTGGTTTCACTGAAAATGTTTTTTCTCCTTTGTACACAGGTGGTGTTCTTGAAGATAGCCCTGAAAGACTACTAGTCTCATGATAGGATGTTTGTGCTCATAGAGCATATTCTATTATTATATACAAGGAAATTCACTGCTATTTTCATTGTTATATATAGAGGATTTATATTTCTTTCCCAATATCTGAGTGTGGAACATGAAAATGTCTCTGCATTTTTCAAATGGTAAAATTCAGAAAATGATCATTCTAATTACTTTTGAAAACATGTAAGAAATCAGTTATTTTGGATGCCTGTGATGTTCTGTGTTATTCTCCATTTTTCAAGTTTATTGCTTAAATATCCATTCCTCTCTAAGTTCTCCTCAGTGTTTCTGTGGTCTCTCTTAGCTTTATCGCTTTTCTGGCCCCAGCATGTTCTCAGCAAGTGGTCCTTCTGCGAACTCATGCAATGATACCTTTTTCAGCCTATCCATGTAAGGCATATAAGGCATGACTTGAGCATACAAAGGCATTACACAGACAATTGATTTTCCTTTACATTTATGATTATTGTTTAATGTTTTTTATTATTTACATTTAGGAATATTAACTTGCTTGAGTACTCATTTCAGTAGGGCAGTCAGGAAACTATATTAACCTGTTGGTCAGAATGTGCCAATTAGAAAAATCAATACAAATCAGAATCGTTTGAATTTCACTGACTGTGATAATGCTGCTGCATATTGTGTTCCCAATAAGCAGAGAGCTTTTCCAAAGAAAATGGGTGCTGACTGTGACCATTTGGCCTTCCTCCTCTTGAAGGTTTTGATGTGAATAAGTGTGGATCTGCCGTCAGTACAGAAAGAGTAACAGTGCATGAGAGGTACAGAGAAGAGTACAGCTCAGTACAGCTATGGATATTTATTGTCCTGGAAGCAATGCTGAACTGAGCGAATTCTGAATCATAGAATCATAGAATCGTCATGTCTGGGTCTGTGACATCATCTGTCAACATGTTTCAGTTTGTTTGTGATATGGCACTTGAATACAGCTGGTGGTAGTTGCTGTCAGTCTGAGCTTGAAAACAGTCAGGCCAGGGACTTATTTCTCCTGAGAAAGGCCAAGCAGAGCCACCCTAGTGGTTCTCAAAATCCCACATGTTGCTCTATTTGATGACTTCTAGAGGTGGGCACAACACTCTAGGCACACCACTCATTCCATCCTTGCTGTGGTGCATCACCACTTCTACCAGTCCTCTGCCATGTATGAAAAGAATTCTTTTATATAAGAAAAACTAAGCAACTCTTATCACTCCTGAAGGAAACAAGCAATCTGCGCTACTGGAAGGTGTTCCTGCCCATGGAAGCAGGGTTGGAACTAAATGACTTTTAAGGTCCCTTTCCAACCCAAATGATTCTACGATTCTATGATTCTACAATTTTATGATTGATTCTATGATTCTATGGAGTTTGGTTTTTTTTATTTTGTTGTCAGATTTTCCATCTGAGTGTTCTTTTTTTATGACACTACCTCTTCAATTATTCAATCCATTGAAGTGGGCAATTTTCTAGAAAGAGTGCTAATTATTTTATCTCATATGAATGGATGTATGTGATTATTTTAATAATAGTAGGAAGTAATTAGTTGTCTAACAATGACATTAAAATAATAGTATATTAACTTACCCTAAATAAATGTCTTATTTTCTCTTGCCAAATAATTTTTTTTTCTATCTTGAAGTCATGTTATAGTTGGAGTCACCTTTGGTTTGGTAGCACTAATCAGGTTGTTAAAATTTTGAGTATTTTGGACTGATCGGGTGTGACTCCACCAGGGAATATGACCTTCTGCGGCTTGACTATACTCCAAAGCCTCTGACTGCCTAAGTTTTTTGTAAATCTTAGGGAATCTGAATGACATTGATGAGATGCCACAAGCTATCTTAATGCAAAGCCAAAAGGAATTATCAAAGATTATGCAAACCTGAAGTTTTCTGTTTGTTGGTTTTATTTTTTTTTAATCTGCATTTTCTCAAAAATGAACTGCAATATATTTGTCCTGGAATAGAAATCATACTTATATGTACCTCAAATTTCAAGATATTCTGCTGGCCTACAAACCCTAGAGTAAGAAGGTTTTTCTCTTACAAGTGACTACCTGTAACCTGCACAGTGACAAAGCTACTAGTCAAGAGAACTTGCAGGTGAGAAGCCATAGGCTATTGGCAGCTGTAGAAGATTTTAAGTATTTTCCTTCCTTAAATCATAACTGTGGACATACCTAGAACAACTGTATTGTTATTCAAATAGAACAGAAGTGTGAAATCATCAGGAAAATACTCATATTTAAGGGTTGAAAGATTAAATATATTTAGTTTCTGCTGAAGGTAGTAGAGGAAATTTTGCATTAAAATATTAACTACATGTCGTATTCCAACCCAGATAATTTTATCTGGTATACACAGATAAAACAGCCGTCACCATGAGGACAAGACTTAGTATAGACATTAGTCAGATGAAGGTAGGATAATACAGAGACATTAATTAGCTCAAGAACTCATACAAAACCAGTGTAAGTTCTAGAAGTAGCACTAAGAATATGAGAAACGGGACTGGATGTTGGAATTTACCATTATATCTGAAGACAGCAGGCACTTTGACATACTGGTCCCCTTCCAGTCTGCAGTCCTCCCTTGTTCTGCATCACAAGATGCTGGACACCTTGCTTCTTTTTCCCTTCTGCTAACTCTGTGCTCTCAGTCAGGATCTTCATTTGCATTACCGCTTCTCAAAATATCATACTGTCCTTTATGTATCCATGAACACTTGTACTAATAAACATATTAATCTTTCCCTCTTTCCATCTCTCCCTCCACCTCCTGTGATTCTGTGTAGCTAAACTGTCACTCTATAGACTAATGGATATGTCCTGATGGCATGCAGCAGTGTTGGGTCCTCAGCCGAAAAAGCCAAAATGGATTCAAATGGACTTGTAGAGAGAATGCGGGGAGCGAGAGCTATGTTGGTAGCACCGTTTTAAAG
>JBCJKH010031878.1:0-12396 GCA_039877255.1 Loriculus beryllinus
CCTCCAGTGGCCCCTTCCAACCCCAGCCATTCTGTGATTCTGTGATTCATTAACTACAAATTTCAGTTGAGGCAATTAATATTTTTAACTTATTCTTTGGTTTTAGGTCAGAAATCTGGCTTTAATATGGAGATATTTGTATACATGTACTTTTTGGTAACTATAAGCTTAATAGTTACTTTTTTCCTGTTCTTTTCTTTTTTTTTTTTTTTTTTTCCAGATCCCGTTTGATGTTACTTTGCAATCGATAGCAAGTCTGGAAGCTATGTTTGATCCTGCCAATGGCTGTATAATAACTGAAGAAAGTCTTTTCAACTGGATCATTTCTTTGTTTCACTAAATTCTATTTTTGCAATTTAATCAGTTGCTGAGTGCTACAGATTTAGACTTAACCTCTTGTGTTAATGAAACAACCTCATTAATTACACTAGCGTAATGTGGTTTATAATTTTCATTTTTATCTCATTTCTAATGATTTAAAATTAATAATTTAAAAATTTTAAATACATTTTTAGGAATTAAGTATATTAGAAGTAGCTCCTTAATAAGAGGATTAAAAAATTGATTTACTCAATCATCTATAATTAAGCGAGTTTGTTGAGGGTTTTCTAGCTTCTCAGTAGTTTCTTATTGTTTAAAGCAGCTGCATAGGCTTGTAGCATTCAGCATCTGCTAATAGATACTGCTTTTTCCCTGAAGTTTTATTCTCATCAGCAATTTAATTGCTTTTGCAGTTATTAAAAGTTGGTTTTACTTCTGAGGTTGAGAATTAATTTCTTTTTTGGCCCCATCACTGAGTTTGCTCTTTTACACTTCTATTTAGAAACTGGCACTTCAGACTTTTGTATCTTAAACACAATGCATGTTGTTGTACAGTACAGAACATTTCTGGTCATCATTTTAAAAAGCTAACAAAACCTCTGTTTATGTTGTCAATGTTTTAAATGCTATTTTCAATTGCTGAAAAACCCCCTAATGAGCCCTAACAACAGCCAGCTGAGGTAATATGATTGTCTCAGTGCTAGAGATGAGGAATCTGACACAAAGAAGTGAGTTAGTTTAACAAGACTGCACAAGAGACTGCTCATGGGCCTCTGGTTTTGCTCCCGTCACAAGGCCAGGCACTCCTTCACTAGTTATAATAGTTTGCAAGAGACAGCAAAAAAAACCACCCAGGATGTTTGAGCAGGAGTCGTGTGAAAATTGTCCTGTCATTAACTATGCTTCTGTGTAGCCATGAATAACCAGGATTTTAATGATGAATAGTTAACTATTCCTGGGTCCAGTTTTGGTGAAAAATAAACAGTTGGGTTGAACTGCCAGCCCCTTTCCCTTCAGTCAGTCCCTCCCTGTGCTGTAGCCCAGTGATACAACAGTAAAATATTTCAAGCTATTGGTAAACTGCAGATTTACCTTGACTTGTGTTTTCAGAGAAATATTACCTGATTCAGTGAAGATTCCTTTATGGAGAGAGAGAGGGAGAGATAAAAGATTCAGCATAATTATGTTAAATGTTGTCAGTAGCAGAAAGAAATGGGATGAGATTTTCTGCTATTTTTCTTTATTCCTATATAAGAAAGAAGACTGGATGTAATATTTGTGTTATGTGCAGCTTTTTAGAAGTTGTGCTATTTTTTATTTTGTGTAGCCCTTTCTGGAGTGCTGAAGGTAGTAGAAAAACTAGAAGGATTCTGATACAACGACAAAAAGAAAGGAAAAACTGAGTAATTGATAAGGAAGGCTTATTTGTCAACAATTTTAAAACTGAATTAGAATAGTTGCTTAACTCAACCGCCTAACAGCCAGTTTGGAGAAGATATTCCTTAGTATCGTTCTTTCAATTAGAAGAATTTATTCTTCTGCAGTTCTTCAAAAAGCAGGAAAGATAAAAATTGACATCAGTCATTTTTCTTTTACAAGTAAGAGATATAAAATTGCAGCTTTTTTTATTTTTTTAAAAAAGCTACACAATCTTTCCTTGTACTTTGTAAAAAGTATAAACATTTCTTTTGATTTTTGAGGTCACCTTGAGGATTATCTTAGGACTTCTGTGCAGCTTAATTAGCATTTGTAAAACACCCTATAGTGCCAGGTGAAAATGGAAGTAAAGTTCTATTACAGATGAGGTGTTTCTTCAGTGCTGCCAGTCTGGACCTTGTTATAATTCCTATACTTAAAGAGAAATACTAAATAAAATGCTTTACATATGTATTTAAAATACATTACACTTTCTAAGATATTTTTGTTGAAACAAAAATAGTATCCTCCCATCTCCCTTAACACACCACAGTAAAGTAATAACGTTGAAATGTTGACCTTACTGTATCTATAGCAGCAGATTTTACTCTAAAACATAAACATGGGATTAAGTATTCAATGCAGGTTTCAGAAGAAAGCATTTTTATTTTCACATATAATTAAACTCTTTAGTTAAAATCTGTTTGTAAGAAAGGAAGCTCGTATCTAAATGTCTTCAGTAATTGCACAGAAAAAAATAATACACCTAATTGCAAAGTAAATTGCTTCTTGGCTTATGTATTATAGCAGTTTGGGTGGTTTTCTCCTTTCCAACCAAAGCAGACTAAAGCTTTCAATATGTGAGACTAGAATAAATTTGTGTCAGCACCATGCTCAATTATATTTCTATAGAAGACTCGTCTGTGTCACTGTCTCCAAAATTAAAAAGGAAGAGGGGAAAGGCACCTTCTTGGATTTCAGTCTGAAATGTATATGGTCTGCTCTGTGATCTGCCTTGTACAACACTATCGAAAGGCTACGTGCTGCCTCAACAGCTTTGAATCACTGGCATGTTTACCAAGTCTTTTCAAATTTTAACTGAAATATTTCTCTATTCCACATCTGTGAAAGGAAGGGGTATCTGATAAACTGGGATGGGGCAAGGAAAGTGAGAGAGAGAGAGAGAGAGAGAGAGAGGGAAGCAGCACTGTGGGGACAAACTGAAAGGATTCTGAAATGAATGAATGGTATTTTACCTTCAGTGCATCCCCTGGGTGAGGGATGAGAAGGGTCCTACAGAGAACTAAAGAACAGTAAAAAAAGGTGGTTGGTTTGGGGTTTTTTAAATTCCTTTGGCATTGTCTTTTATGTGAACTGAATGAAGTAAGAGAACAAAACAGGCTTCTGGGCTTCTGGTCCTGTAAGTAATAACTGCATCATTGAGAATGTGCTAGAGCTGAAATTGAAATGGAACAGGGTCTGAATGGGGTTTAGAACACTTCATTTTTCAAATACTATTTCAATATGGTTTTAAGTTATATTGCTGCCTTGCTAAAGAGTTGTATATTCAAGACACTCATGGTACTTGTCTCATGCCTACAAATATGTAGCAAACTGAAATTATTTCTGGTTAAATTAATTTTGTGATGTGGAAATTGGCAATTTCACACAGATTTATTCATTTGTATATGACTGAGTTTTAAATTCCACTACAGCTCCAGTTCACGCTCATTTGTTGTTGGCCTAACTATTTATCCAGGTTTTGGATGACATCAATCTAACAAAATAATCCTCCTAATTAGCCTCACTATACTTCAGTTTCTTTATCTGAAGATAGCAGTAATCCCTTCATCAGTGAGGTATTTAAAGTTTTCTGCATCAACATTTAGAAAATATTTTCAGATCCTTGAATAAAGGATGGAGGGAATTGTTATTAAAGTTGTTATTCAATTGAGATAGAATGTATAAGGGATAGTCATTTGTTTCCAAATCCGTTTTCACTGAAATCCAAGAAGAAATATCTTTAAAAAGAATAATGATGGACCTAGAATTAATTGTTGGAATTACAAGCTAATATGCTGAACTAATTAAGCCAGCAAAGAGATTCGTTTAAGGTTGCCAAAGATTTTCTTTGAGTTAAAGATACCGAGTGCATCATCAAATGAGAGAAGTCAAAATATGAAGCATGGGTTAATCTTTAAAACAGAGTGGGTGAAAGGGTCCAGAGGCAAGTGCTGAAGTCAAATATTTACCACTGCAATCTAATTTTCCACTTTGAAACCCCAGAGATAATTAGAATTATTCTCATTTATCTCCCATGTCAACATGATTTAGGATTCTACTTAACGTGCAAAGAAAAAAAAGTAAAAAAATCTCAGTGTCACACAGTGGAAAACCAGAATATGCTACATGAGAAGTCATCGCAAGGTGATGGGCCTGGCTCTGTAGTCTCTCCTAGTTGTGCTCGGGACAGCTGTGAGGAAGGTGAAGCTTTGTGAAGAGTAGTGCACCCTCAGGTTGGGTTTAGCTCCTGGCCTGACATCCAGAATTGAAAAGAACGTTTCAGCAGCCACCAAAACCCAGCAATGTCCTAGGGAAAGCTCCTTGCTTCCTGACAGTCACGTGTCTCCTTGCCAAGGCCTGTGGAGGTCAGCACAGGGAACTTTGTCGATTACAGCCTTGCACAATTGCTTGGAATGCCCTGCCTCGCATAGGCAGCCTTCACCCTTCACCACAACAGTACCACTCTGCTTTAGGAACTGGGCTTCTTGCTGTGGTGCCTTTCCCGGAGGTGACACACTAAGGTATCCCAGTGATTTCTTATAAATACCAACAAGAAATACTGCAGTCACTGGCATAAAAAAAAATGCCAATAGAAGTCCTAGATTTAATTGAGAAGAATGAAGCGAAAAATTCTGGTCATGTTTACTTAAAAACCTGAAAATCATTAATTGTTCAACTTCAAGGCTTCAGGGCTTGGAAGACAGGTACTCACCTACCTGCCTGTAAACACAGCTTCACTCTACAGTAAGAAGAAAAGCCAGAGGATAATGTTACAGGAAAGAAAAAGCTTTACATTCAGTGTATTGAATATAGAACAGAATAATGAGTATTGGCCTTAGAAGTAAAACATTTGTTTTAAAGTCAAATCAGGAGAGTCAAGTGGAGTGGGGGTAAAAGACTTTCAGGAATGCTGTAGATCCCTTAAGACTCAGATAACAAATGATAGATGATCTAAAAATGACTAATGATTGGTTAATGAGGATTAATAGATGCAATAAGAACGCGCACCTCCTTGCTGTAGGGAAATACTAATGGTATTTTGTATAACAATGACAAGAAGGTGTTTTTTTTTTTTTTTTTTTTTTTTCCTGATTCTGAGTTCACTTATACAGACTAGAAGTTAAATGAACTTGGGAAATCAAAACTTCATTGGCAAAGTGAAAGGGGTATTTTAGATCTACCAATTCTGAGGGTACATAAGGTGAAGACTCATTTGAAACCAGATCTCTGTAGAAACAGATAGTTTTGCTACAGTTTTCATGTCTAATATCCCTTTAAAAACAATCTTCTACTGAATAATTTTCTACTTAGCTTTAGGAAGCAGAAGCAGTGAAAATACGTATTAGCTTTGAGGAAGTGCTTTTATTTTACCAGATGAAAATATTAAGAGCAAACACTCTATGAAGTTCCACATGACCAGAGTAACAGCTGTATTCCAAGTCAAGATACAGATGTAGCAATTTTCATTTACTTGCTGTTACTGCAAGTAAACACAAAGGGCTGCAGGGCTTGTGACAAACAGGTATGTTAGCATGCTGTATTTAAAAATGGGTTAAAACTTAAAACAGGGGAAGTTTAGATTGGATATGAGGAAGAAATTCTTTACTGTGAGGGTGTTGAGGCACTGGAATGGGTTGCCCAGGGAAGTTGTGAGTGCTCCATCCCTGGCAGTGTTCAAGGCCACGTTGAATCCAGCCTTGGATGACATGGTTTAGTGTGAGGTGTCCCTGCCCATGGTTGGAACTAGATGATCTTAAGGTCCTTTCCAACTCAAACCATTCCATGGACTCAAGCTGACGGGTTCAGATCAGAAACTTCTCTGTTTGCAATGTATTAATTACAATAGGTATAACTGATATCGTATATAACTGATATTTAATAATACTATTTTAATTAATAAATTAGTATGATGTGCCACCAAGATGTCCCAGTGAAGAATTAAGGACAGGGTGGGCTGTGCTGGATGCTTTTTACTCAGTACTGAACATACACCTCTGCCTCCAAGGTGACAATTTAAGATGTGGCCGGTACCACACTCGGTGTCACTCAAACCTATCCTATAGTGGAGACCAGATGGACTCATCGCCCAACATGTGCCCTGCTCCACCTTTCTCCAGCAGTTTCCGGGGGGGAGGACGAGCTCGGTGCCGGTGCCCGTCTCCCCAGAAGCCCAAGCCGGGAACCCGGCACCCCATACAGGCACCCAGGCTCAGGCCGTGCCTCCAGCAGGCCCGCCCGACGAGGCCAGACCCCCACCAGGTGCTTGCCCGTGCACGGCCTCAGGGTACATCCCGTGAGGCGAGAAACGCGCGCTCCCGGCCGCCGCTTCTCCCCTTCCGGCCACCGTAGCCGCCGGGGGGCCGCGGAGACGCGCGGGGGCTGTTGGGTCGGGCGGTGAAGTTGGATCCGGCGCGGGAAGTCGGCCGTGAGGGAGGGCGCTCATTGGCCGGGAGTGTGGCGGACTCCGTAGGGAACTGGGAGCAAGAGGGCCTGAGCCAATCGGGGTCGCAGGCGCCTGGTGCCGGGCCCGATCCCGATCCCAATCCCTACATCTGAGGAGGCGCCGGGCCGGGAAGGGGCGCGGGTTGGGCTTGGTGTGCGCCCTGCCAGGTGGGCGACAGTGGCGGGGGATGATGGGTGTCCCGGCGCGACGCGGGGAGAGCGCGGAACGGAGGCCATGGGGCCCGCCGTGGAGGGAGCAGGAGCAGGGCCGGGGCCGGGTGGTGTCGGTGCCGAGCTGCTGTCCCGCGGCCTCCGGGGCTGAAGATGATGAGCGGGGAGAGAAGCCTCATGCGAGGCTGGAGAAGCAGCGAGGGAGCGGGGCGTAGCTCCGCGGGCTGATGTCTTGAGCAACTGCCGAGCGCGGGCGGTTGTGGGCGCTTGAATTACCTCGCTAACGTTGTCGGTGTTGTGTGCCATTCTCGGCAGTGAGAATTAGTGGCCTAAAGCTATGTAGGAACGTCCCTGGAACTTTTGGCTGAAGGGTGGTAATGCTGTCAACTTATCTTTTAGTTCTTGTTTGTTGCTAGTTTAAAATTACTCAGAGTAAGAAGCTGAGCATAAACTTTACAGACCCGAAATTTACCAGCCTGGCTTCTTAACTCTTAAAATGCTGTCAGTCTAAGCAAATAGTAGTATGTTGTTGGTGATCTTTTTGTTTTATAACGTTGTGTAGGCTGCATTGAAGTGTGATTGTTGTGGCTCGTATTCTACTGTTAAAAGTTTAGTTTAAAGGATTCTCGAATGCTTCCTTCACACTGGTGAGATGGGCGCCGAAGCGAGTCGTCTAGGTCCAAACTTCCAGCCTTCCCCGGCAACAGTCGGTTTGATTCTAGCTTGTATATCTCCATCTACTGGTGGAAAATGAGGCTTTGAGCTACTCACGGTTTCGTGCCTGGCAGCTGTAAACTGTGGAGACAGCATCATTCGAATCTCTTGGTGATGCCCCGGAGGGAATGGCTTTTCCTTTGTGAAGAGGAAAGCAGACGGCTTTTTTTCAAGAATTCAAGTAACAAGAGTGTGCAGTGTCTGCTGCTTTCAGCAGTATACTCAGCTGAATTGTACTAATAACGTAACTCCAAATAAATGCCCGTGGTATCAAGAAAATAGTATTAGATGGTATTGATTAAAATATTTTTTACTTCTGAAGTTGCTTGTTGTGTATTTTACTTTATATGCATTTACATTTTTTTAATGTATTTTTGCAAAACCAGGTGCAGTCATGCAAGAAAGCGTACGTTTTGCTTCATCAGGAGATGACATTAAAATTTGGGATTCCTTATCTCTAACTGTGGTGGAGCAGTTCAACCCACATACCCCCACACATCCAGTCAGCTCACTGTGTTGGGCCAGCAATAGTATCCTTTACAGTTTGAACTGTAGTTTTGTGGGTGTTACGCAAAATCTCAGTAATTTATTTTTTTATTACATTTGTTAAAGTGTCTGCGAATCACAGGCCTGATGCAGTTTTGAAGTCTCATGTGAAAAGATTTGTGTGTATTGTCAGAAAATGTTGTGGTTCTCTGTGTTGAAGTGATTTACAAAATCAACTCATGCTGGTAAATGCCTCTGAAGAAGTTTCTCTTCCTTTAGGAGGCTAACACTTTTTTAATGGTTATGATATGCTTGAATTGCCTATCAACTGTAAAGCTTACTCATTTGTTTCTTCAGTAGTTGATTACAATATACACTTTCAACACAGTGCTTAATTTATGGACAAGGTTGACCAAAGTGATTGCTAATGTAGTAAAATTCTATTCATAGTGTAGAGAGGAAAATTGTAATGAAAGATTTTGTTTGTTTGTTTGTTTGTTCTTGAACAGCTTCTCATTGATTCTGATAGGCTTTGATAGCATATACTTATAATTTACTCTGTAGGCAGTGGTTTTCTTTGTGCTGTTTGTAGCATTTACAGAGGAAGCCCAAATGTGTTGGATGTGAAGGAAGACATTCGTAGCATGGTGGTGATTTATGCGTGAGAATGGATCTGGTCCATTCAAACCTTTCACCTCAGACTTGGAGGCCTATTACAGGATGATGGTAGGTGCCAGGTGAATATATGAGTAATGCAAATGGTGTACTGTCAGCTGAACAGCTTGTATGACTGTCATGGGAAAAGGTGGTGATGTCTGATCTTGATGTAAAAGGAATCAGGATGCTGGCACATAACAGTTAAGTCCTGCAACTTATGAATATCTGTCCTCTAAGTCTGCAAGTAAGTGAATGGATGAGGATAAAAGAACAATCAGAGCTCAAATGAATGTTTTGGCTATGGAGCTTGCAGAGAAATTGAAGCATAGAGGCAATACTTTTATATACATATATACTTTATATATATATATATACTTATATGTATTGTTTAATAAACTTTAGCTATAGACAGTCTGTCTAGTTATCATTTTTTCTGCCTAGTCTCCTCTTCATCCCCTAAAACTGAAACAGTGAAGTTTCTTACTCCATATTCTTTTGAATGTTTGTTAATTTGTTAGGGGTAAAGCACTGATTTTGGTTCTGTACAATTCTGTAAGCTAAAACAGTGCCTTAAAATGTTGAAAGCAATAGGAAGCACTTATCTGCCTGCCAGTTCTTTGGTGTTAAATTCAGCCAATTAACCTGTATGTTCTTAAATAAGCGAATATAAAATCAGTATGGGCATTGGCCTAGAGACAGACAGGGAACAGCTCTAACTGATTACTCGATTTGTTTGTTGTGGGTTCAGGGGCAGCTTCCATGCTCTACAGTTGAAGGCTTTTCTTACTACTTTGAGGTACTTGGTATCAGAAAGGGTTCTTTTGGGGGTTTTGTTTTTCTTCCCTCACTACAGAAGGAGACAAATTAACAAACATCCATTGTAGTTTAGAAGCTATATAGTTTGTCACAAACAGGACTGTTCCTTAAATCCATACTCAGCTAGACATTGCTTTGGGCTCTAGTGATAAATGGGGCTCTTATATGGGGGTGGTAGGGAAACAAAAATGTAGGCTGGTTAAGCTGACTCAGTGGTAAAGAGCTCTTAAGTAATGTCTGTCAAATATTTCTCTTCTCTCTGAAAGAAATTGCTCTGCCTTATCCTGGGAAGTAAGGGCTGCAGTTAATGCAAGAGCTTCTTAATGAAAGCTTGGAAAATAGCCTTATGTTTCTATTTCTAGGTCCCTTCAAGGTACAGTACCTTAGACTGTTGAACCAATCTGTCTTCTGTTTAGTAAGGGAAACTTGCTGTTGCTTATATTAATCACCAGTATAACACAATTATGGTCCTTAACTTGTGACTAAGATAGATACCTGGCCACTGCATCTGCTGCTGGTGATAAAATAGTTGTTTCAAGCTGTAAAAGCAAACTTGTTCCACTCTTTGAAATAGCCGAAGGAGTAAGTATGAGTTATATGCTTCCTTGTGTTTTTTTTCCCCACTCCCCCTTTTGTTCTGTTTGTATTGCATCTGTTCTGCCTATTGGGATCAATTTAATTTTAGTATTGTTACAGTTATGACACATGTAAAAACATCTCCTTGTGTATAGTCAAATATATATGAACGGGGGGGAATAATGGTTCTGCAATAGCATGTGATGCTTGTATAGCTTTATGCTAGGGGAATTGGCCTTTTGAGCTTCAGTGCAATAGCAGAAGGCTACCAGTGGTCCAAACTTGATCTAATGTGTAGGTGACTGCAGAGCTCAAGTTTGAACTGCATTTTCCAGCTTGAATTGTCAGTATTACACATGCCTGTGAATTGTACATTGAAAAACATGAGTCTATATGAAGGTTGTTCTAAGGGTGTAAATTTGCCAGCTTTTGGGAATACATGTAATTCTGTTATGGTGGTTTGTTTTTTTTTTTCCCCTGTTAAATGGAAGTGTGGCACTAAAAAATCTTCAGAAAGGTGGGCTTAGTTTTAGGAGAGTATCTTGACTGGTTACTTGATTGACTTGATAGTGCTCTAAACCATTCTAATTATTCTCTTTGGATAGCTATTGTAATGCTAATTTGGACTGAAAACTTTCTGAAAAGGTGTTCAAACCTGGCCTTAAGGTTGCTGAAGCATAAGTTTTCAAAAGTGGAATGTTTGTCCTGGATATTTCACTAAATCTGATCTGTTACTAATGGAATCATTTCCAATTTTTCCATGTCAATAATTATATGGACTTGTGTTTTCTTCATTCAAATCTCAGGAACTTAAAAGTGAATTTTCAACACGATAGAACTGCATAATAATTTGTCCTCTATCTGGGTCTATCATTAAGATTGACATTTTTTCCAAAAGCTGGTACTTCAGCTATTTTAAAAAGAATCACTTTATCAGATTATGAGGTTGCTGCTATAATATTCTTTGTAATGTTTGGGGAATGTGAAGTACATGACTTAGACAAGTTTTGGATTTTCTTTTAAGGAAGCAATTTTTTAATTTTTTTATGTTTTTTTTTTTTAAAGACTGTATTGGAATAGAAGTCTTATGATTGCACTTTAGGGGGCTGTAATTTAAAGGCAAAATGCGTATTGATGGAAAAGGTTTTAAAAAATTGAAACAGGAAAGTGAAAGTTTATTAATTAATTTATTTAGATCTTAAGGTATATTAAACTTATGTCCAAACTGGACAGCATTTTAAATGCTTTTTGATGGGAAATGGCTGTAGTGTACCAATAGCACTGTTGGTCAGTGGGACTATTTGTGTTAATGAAGAAGAAAACACAAATTACTGTGCTTTTAGATAGGCTTGATAAACCCCTTAATTATCTTTAACATACTTTGTTTTGGTTTTTTTTTTCCTTCTCTATCAGGCAAACCAGACATGTGTAAGCTTAAATACTAGTTCTTCATATGTTGTAAGTGGAGGTCTTGATAACACAGTTAATATCTGGGATCTGAAATCCAGAAAGGTTTACCGTAGCCTTAAGGTAAGTTTGGCTGAGGAAGCACTGTAGCTTTCATAACTTCAGGTTTTGCTGCCAGCTGTAAAATATATGCTCTCTCTAAGTCATGTATCTGGAAGATCAAGTTCATATATGGGAGCAAGCACACATTAAGTATCTTGTTCAGTTTTGTATTCTTAGAGAATCATAGAATGGTTTGGGTTGGAAGGGACCTTAAAGATAATCTAATTCCAAGCCCCTTGCCAAGGACAGGGACACCTTCTACTAGACCAGGTTGCTTAAAGCCCCATCCAACCTGGCCTTGCACACTGCCAAGGAAGAGGTAGCCACAGCTTCTTTGGGCAACCTGTTTCAGTGCCTCACCACTCTCACAATAAAGAATTTCTTCCTTATATCTAACCTACATCTGTCCTGTTTAAGTTCTTTATGTGCTGTAAATACTAAGTTTAATTTAACAAGCATTCTTAACTTGATGTCTACAGAGCACAATACTATAATAGTGTATGTTTAAATTTTAAGAATTGGCTTTTTAGTTTTGGAATTTTATATTGATATTCTCTGACGGGGATCTTTTCCAAGGGCAGCATTTCAGTTAATTGCTGTTTCTGGTATATCAAACCAGAGAACACTTTTGGATGAGGCCCTCAGTGCCATGGTTTAGTGGTGGCCTTGGCAGTGCTGTGGTAAAGGTTGGACTTGATGATTTTAAAGGTCTTTTCCAACCTGGTTGATTCTGTGGTTCTAATGCAGTAGTAGAACTAACTGATCATCTTCTAACTGATCCAGTATGAATTCTTTAAAACCTTGTTATGATGCACAAAACTTAGGATGCTCTAGTATATTTCCATGATGCCTTCAGTAGATGATTTGTTCCCCCTGTTTAAAGAGGCTATAATCACAGAATCATAGAACAGCTAGGGTTGGAAAGGACCTTAATATCATCAAGTTCCAACCCCCCTGCCATGGGCAAGGACACCTCACACTAAACCATGTCATCCAAAGCACAGA